>CANXYI010894548.1:0-13004 GCA_948208565.1 Hura crepitans
TAGTGTGCTCTTGTGATTCCAGAGGGATTGGGTCTAATCTATAACTCAGGTTATTTTTGTAACTTAAGTTGTAATACTGCAAATTCTTTACTTTCTCGTATGATTGTGTGGTAATATGTGTTGTTGAATGTGAGAATGCTGAATGAGTTGAGCCTGAGGCTCATTGAGTTTTGTGATGAGATTGGAGGGTCAGGAGGACCCATTGGAGTTAGAGAGGTGTTAATCAATGTTTTAGAAGTGTTTTTAAGCAGGTAAAAATTTGGAAAAGTGTCCCAGTACAGCCGTTATACTGTCAGATTTTCGACATGATGACCCCAATATTTACCTCGATATGCATGCCAAATGGTTTTTCAATATTTTTTACAACTCTTGAGTCAAGAAATTGGTTTGGTATTTATTAAATAAAAAGTTTTTAAATAATTGGGTTTTATGGGTATGCGGAATCAGATATCGGTAAGCTAGTGGCACTCCTTACTCGGGTCCGGCGACCGGGTGGTGGGTGCTACACTTTCTCTGTATACATATTCAAATTTGGATTAGAAAAATTCATAATAAATTCCTAACTACTCTAAACTTAGAATTAAGCATTAATACACCTTATTGGCATTGAATTCTCTTAGAATTGAGCATAATAGGCATTATTGGCATTGAATTCTATCTTAGAAAAATATAAAACTAGAAAATTAAACATTTACTCTTCAAAGTATCACTATTCACTTAAGCGTGAATTCTCCTAAACTAGCCTTGCTTTTGCATAATTCTTGATACAATATTGAACTAGAGATTATGGAGGTTAGTTTAATAGTGGAAATTGGCTAAGGTTGGTGTGTTTAAATGATTGGAAGAAGAAAAAGAAGGAAAGGGGAGAAGAAGATTTAATGGTTTCGGCTAAAGAGGGGAGGAAGATGATGGTTATGGTCTTTTAAATAGACACAAACACCTATATATGTCATAAAATGGATGGATGGATTAGTGCTACATGTTAGATCTTAGTTTGTTATTAATTCTAGCCATTTGCCCTCTTTAAAAATTTATCCTATGATTTTAGTGTGTCAATTAAATCTTTTCTTTAAACCATTAATTAGAAAAATACTTGATTTACATGTCCTATAAAAATCATAATTTAATTCTGAGGGAAACTATTTAAATTAAACTATTTTGTCTTCTCTTAATTGCATTAAATTACTTTCTGATGTTAGAAAATTCTAAATCTATTACTAGTGGCTTAGTTAGAATTTTTGAGCATCAAATCATGCTATTTTTGAATTATTTTGAGAACTTTTAAAATATTTTATCGTTCAGCTTCAAGTTACTATTCATAGGACACTACTGTGAAAACTTTACTTGCATTTTTAACCTCTTAAATGACTTCAATTTCATTCCAAATTTTACCCATACTTATGTTATAATTAATACTTCCATTTAGTAGTATTAATGTGACTTGGATCTTGATAAATACTATTCACTTTTTGGGAAGTACTATTTATAACTCGAAAATTAGAGGCATTACATAACTTGTATGCTTTGGGGAACTAAGTGCTTTACCTTTCATTTATTCTCTTCCTTTCTTTTTCTTCTATTTTTTCATCTTTATCTTTTTTTCCTATTTCTTTCTTTCTTTTCTTTTCATCCTTTTACTAAACTAAAAGTTTACATCATTTGGCCATAAAACATGTGTTGTGTCATTCCCATTAGTGGTATATGATGCCTTTATATCTAAGTTAAGAGGGCATTTTGTGTTATCCTTCTAACCTAGCCGTAGTTCTTCTTTATTGACCATCTTCCCAATTTAACTTGGCACGTAGATTATCTCAACAACTTTGAAATTTGGCACTATAATCATCCATTTTAGTTCAAGAGTTAGAGCTTATTAATGTAGTAAGGCATTATTTTGTTTCCTCTTCACAGCTTTGAAACCTTTAAAATTTTCATTCCTTTACCAACTAATAGTTCGTCTAATTCAAGAATCTACAATTAATAAGGTACGATAGTTAGCTTAATGCATTAGATTAATTTTTCATAACATATTTACATCAACCAATGTCGTTTGGGGGTTCATAGATCTATTGTCCTGTGGTTATTACGGGCATCCACAGAACTTTTGGCAATTAGTGATATTTATTTGTGCTTATTCTGCCAAAGTTATTATAAAATCATTAAGATAATGAAAATGTGCTTGCAATAGCACCTCATATGATATTCAAGGCTATGAAGGCATGCTTCTAACCTAACATAGATTTTATTAGATATGCCTACTCTTATTTCTTTAAAATGTATGCATACACTTTGCATGTAGATATGATGTGGATGCTAGCATGCAGTGGTTTATTTATTAAATTGCTTCTTTATTTATTCATTAAACTGCATCTTTATTGTAGCAAAAATAAAGTGAAAAATAAAAATTATGATAATACCGAGTGCATCCTAAGTGCTTGATTTAAAGTTATATTTTTGAAAATTTGAATTATGTTTCTATATATATAAAAAAATTATCTTAGATTTTTTTTAAATAACAAGTTTACAATTTATTTTTTGAGGTGAATACACTAAAATTCAATTAGAAAGAATTTTTCCTATCATTATTGATTTATTCACTTCCAATGAATCAATTTTTATTACAATTCTTCTTCTCATGACTCCAAACTATTAACTTATGTTTCCTTTGTTATTGACTTGTTATCTTTTTGTTTATAGTTTGTTTTATATTGAGAAATTAGTTATATGCTCCTTTTGAATGTCTTTAATAATTATTGATTCCTTTATTGAATGATAAAGTTTAAATTACATGTAAATGGTTAAATGTGTCAGATTGATCGATTAATCGAGTCATTATTGAATTGAGCTATTTTTGAGTTAAATGGGATTCTCAAGTCAAATTCTTTCTTATAAAATACTTTCGATTGATTTTTGAATTATCAAATTAAAATTTTAACTTCATATTATTTTTTTAAATATCAATATATTTTAATTACTTTTAAATATTAAAAATATATACAAATTCCAAAAATGACTTATCATTTTAAAAATATAATTTTCTAAAAAGGACATTATTATTATTATTATTATTATTATTATTATTATTATTATTAATTTAAGATATTATTTCCAATTAACTAATTTATCTAAATATATCAAAAAATAAAAATAATTTAAAAATATTTTAAACTCTTAGATTTAAAAATAAATAAAGCAATTTACAATATACTAATCAATGCATGTTCATTATTATCAATTTAGAAATTTCAATTGCCATTATGTTATCAACTTGATTTTCGTAACAACAAGTTACTAAAAATTGAAATTGTCAAAAAAATTAACAGGAAAAATAAAGCAAGAATTTTTTTATATATAAAATATGGCAATATTAATAGATATTTGATTTTTTTAAAAAAACTTAATAAATCTTAATAATTGAAATAACTAAAAATTTATTTTTTAAAAAAGCAGGTTATATAAGTTGTTTATATAAACCGATATGTTTGGATTAGTTTCAAATAGATCTGTCAATTTCTGACCCTAATCCAAAATCCAATTTGAACCCACCTAAAAAAATTGATCAAAACTTTAACTCAACTCGAAAAAAGGCACGTGACCCCACCTAGATCCAATCAAAAAATTAGATTTAAATCCGATCCGAAATTCAAATGGATCGATCTGAAATTGATTCGAATAAGTCGGGTCATGTGACAACTGAAAATGATATGAATTTTTTTCAAAACATTTTTAATTATTTTGATTATGAAGATTAAATCAATTTTTTGGAAAAAAGTAAATGTATAAATGTTATTCTCTCTATACATAAAAGTAGACTTAAAGTTTGAGAGTGTTCAGATAGACAAGATAAAACATTGGTTTATAGACTAAATTAGGTCAGCCCACCGAGTATCGAAGAATAATAAAAAATAAAAATAATATTATATTGAATTAAAAAATTATAAAAATAGGTCATTAAAATTTATGATTATCTAATATGTCATATGAAAAATAATTATACGTAAAAGTAAATATAACATAGTATAAAAAATATAAAATTAGATAATTAAAAAATTAAGTAAAATAAAAATAAATAATAATTTGGGTAGGCTGAACTAGATTTTAATAGTAAATGCCTTGTCCAAGTCAATAAAAAATTACGGATAGGCAAAATAGGGATGACGGGTACTCATTCAATGCCATTTTTCATTGCCTATGACTAATTATTTTATCTTAATTTCTATTAATCTCATGCTAGCTTTCGTTCTATTGGTATTTCATCTTTCCTTTTTTTATTTTTATTTTCTTGTTATTTTTTTCCAATTTCAATTTTTAATAATAATAATAATAATAATTGTTTATAATTTTTAAGAAAACAATATTTTTAAAAGAATAAGTTATTTTTAAAATTTTTATGAGTTATTAATATTTAAAAGTGGTTGAGATATATTGATATTAAAAAATTAATATGAAATTAAAATTTAATTTGATAATTTAAAAATCAATCAATATGATTTTATAAAAAATAAATTCGACCTAAAAACTCGATCCGACTCAAACCTAAAGTAACCCGACTTGAGAATGACTTGAAACTGATGATCCAAAAATGACTTGACCCGAACAATTTGACTGGTTTGGTTCGAGTAAACCCATTTAACTAACGGATCAACTCTTACTCAACCATTAATTTTTTAGTCAGATTATGCACTTTTTCTGATCAAAATTGAATTCATATCACTTTTTTCAATTGAATTCAAATTAAATTCTTGAATCATGATAAAAAAAAAATTGATAGATCTATTGATGTGTATAGAATTCAAAATTAGTTTATTTTTGACTGTTAATTGCTTAATTATTAATAAAAAAACCTATGAAGCATTTTTTTATATTAAACTTATAAAGCTTTTTACAAAAAGAAAAAAAAATGCATTTTCACTTACTGAAAATGACTATCTTAATTTAATTTGAATGATCAAATATAATAAGGTAAAGGTGAAAAATTAAATTTTTATTTTTTGAAATAAAGCATATTAGTTTCTTAATTTTTTTTAAAAAATGTTCATGTTGTTAAAAATTAGTACAATTTTGCCCTTCTTTATGACGACAAAGATATATTTACACCAAAATATGTAAGGGTTTCCTTTATAAAAAAAAATAGTAGATTTGCACTAGTTGTTAGATGGCAAGGTATTTTGCACCATTTTTTTTAACAGTAGATGCTTTTCTTTAACAAAAAAAAAGTTAAAAGGCAAATATATTTTTTAAAAAAATTGAGCGATATTTTTACACAGTCTCCCAATATATTATAACATTATAAGAATATATCGAAAAGAAGCTATAAACTATCGTCAATTGTTATATACATATAATAACACTAGAAAAAAAAATTGTCAATACTTAAAAATTATTTTTCTGAGAGTCCAATTTACCACCAAAACTTTTATTTAATTTTCCTATCAAAGTTCAAGAGGTAAATTATGGAAAATAAAAGTTGAGGTAGCAAGGTCATTAAAAAGCATTAAAAATAAAATTTTGAATATATTCGAAAAAATGGTTAATTTTGGGGAAAGTGTTTGAAGCCTTTGGTTCCAAAATAACAAAATGTTTGGCAAATGCTAAGGCCAGTTCCTTAATGGACGAAAAAACATTTGAATATGAATCAATGTTGATAATTCCTCTTAATTTTCGATTTCTTGAGGATCAACTTTTTTATCTTAAAAAAGAATTGAATTTTTACTCTCAAATCAATAAACTATTATTTAACAAAACATATGATGCATACATAAATGCATCGCAATTATATAATACTTTTAATTAAATTTAAATATAATTTTGATAATCATTTGACATATTTTTGTGATATAAAGCTATAAAAAATAATAATTATTAATGAATCATGAACATTAATGTCCCTTATTGATTTTTTTAACTACATTAAATTTAAATTTAAATTTACTTCCTATAAAAGAACTTTTTTTATAAAATATTATATAAATAATTTGATTGTTTTCAGTTGTTATGTATTTAATATTTAAAATAATTTAACAATTTTGTTTAATTATTTATTCGTGATAAGTGAAAGAGTCAACGATAGCAGAATGGTGATCAACGGCTATAAGCATTTGCACAGGCATAAAACTTGTCCTGGGGAGGCCTGGGACTGAGACTTCGATGTTTAAGTTAGGAAAAAGGCTTAAGGGACAAGATGATAGGTAGCTGTAATATGCGGGTTTTTTTTTGTCTGTGTAACTATGAGAGTGCGTACCCTTATATAGTTTCTGCTGGTCCTTTAACTCATCAAGCATCTTTGCCTTAACAAATTTTAGGCATATCTGTAGATCGCGGTTTCAGGCGTATTTGCCTAAACAAATTTTAGGCATATTTGTCGATTACAGTGTGGTTTTATATTATCTTTAAGAATTAAAACATGAACCCATCAAGCATAGGGCTTTAATTATGGAAAATATTTATTGAGGTTCTCTACATTCTATGATTTGCCGATCGCAATTTCAGGAATTTTTGCCTTAGTAAATTTTAGGTGTATTTGTCAATCACAATTTTAGGTATCTTTGATTTAACAAATTTTAGGTGTATTTGCTAATTATAGTGTGGTTTTATATCATCTTTAAGAATTAAAACACAAACCCATCAGGTATGGGGCTTTGATTATAGAAAATATTTCTTGAGGTTCTCTATATTCCATAATCTCGGTATTTCCATGCCACCCACTATCTTCAACTTGTAAGTGCTTGAGTTCAGGATCTTGGATATTTTGTAAGGTCTTTTCTAGTTTGGCATGAGTTTGCCAACTCTAGCATTGCCCATATCAATTTTGGCCTTCCTCAATACCAAATTGCCTACATCAAATTTCCTGACTTTTACTCTCGCATTGTAGTATTGTGAAATGCACTGCTTGTAAGCTGCAACTTTTATTTGAGCGAGCTTTCTTTTTCTTCTATTAAATAGAGGTCCTGAAGTCTTTCTACTATGTTTCTATTCTAATCAAACACTTCTACCCAATACTAAGCTAGTCCAATTTCTACAGGTAGGATGACTTTTGAGTTATAAGTGAGGGAGTATGGCATCTCACTTATGGCCAATCAGGGGGATGATCTATACACCCATAATATGTTGTTCAACTTTTCTACCCATCTGCACTTTGCTTCTCTTAAGCATTTCTTCAGACTGTCTAACAAAGTTCTGTTCGAGACGTTGGTCATGTTATTGGTTTACGAATGTGTTACTATGATGAAGTGGAGTTGTATCTTGAGCCCTTGGTAGAATGCCCTAAACAATGTGCAATTGAACTATTTCCAATTGTTAGTTATTAAGACTTTAGGAAGCCGAATCTAAAAATAATGTTTTTCTAGGTAAAGTCCCGTATCTTGGCTACAGTGATTGTGGTTGCGGGCTTTGCCTCGATCTATTTGGTGAAATGTTCCATAGCCACTATCACAAATTTTTGTTGTTTCTTCCCTAGCATAAAGGTATTGAGAATGTCAAGGCTTCATTGATCAAATGGCTAAGAAATTTCAATCGGTTGTTACACTGCCCTAGGCTTTCTCATTATCCTACCATGAACCTAGCATTGAGTGTACTTTTACACGATTTCTTTTATATTTTTTAGCATTATGGGCTAATAATATCTGAATTGGAATACTTTCCTAAATATGGCATGACTTGCTTCGTGTGCCTTGCATATGCCCTCATGTATTTCTTTAAGTATAAAATTTCCTTCTTCTAGGGTTATGCATTTTAGCCACGGGCTTGTACAACTTCTCGTCTATTATTGAATAGTCGAGGGACTTTCTTGCTATCTTTTTTACCTTATTTTTTGCCTTAGGAAGTATTCCCAATTAGATTTAGTCTATTAATGGGGCCATCCATGTGTCGTCAAAGTTTATTTACATCATACCTAAGACTTGGAATGTGGGGGTGCAAATTTCCTTAACTTTGATCTTCATACTGGCAAAGTCATCGGAGACTGCTACTTTTGCTATGAAATTAGCACGGGTGTTATTTACTCGTGGGATTCTCTCGATCTTTTATGTGGTCCCGCTCTCCTCCGATCTCCTTAGCATGCTTTTAGCTTTTTTTAGGTACCTTCCCATGCTAGCTTCTTTAACTTCAAACTCGCCACGGATTTGACTTGTTACTAGCTAGGAATCACTCTTTATTATTAGGGCTTTCGATTGAATATACTTAACCAAATTTAGACCAACGATTAATGCCTCATACTCAACAATGTTGTTTGACTGCCAAGATCCGATGGATCATTAGTAAATAGGCCTACTCCTGCTCTATGTTCATTCAACACACCATTAACATACATTTCCTATGTAATCGACTCCAGTTGGACTTGCTCTTAAGACTCTTCTCTGTTAAACTCTATGATAAAATCAACAAAGATTTGCACTTTTAGAGAAAACTGTGGCTCATAGCATATGTCATGTGACATTAGCTTCATGGATATTTCGACCATTTTTCCATCAATGTTAAGCTTCTGTAAGATTCTTTTGATCAGGGTGTCTGTTCAAACAATCACTTTGTGGAACTAAAAGTAGTATTTCAGTTTTTTGACACTTATTATCAATGCTATCAATAATTACACAACTTTGCTTTTCTTTAGTTTTGGGCCTGTTAACACCTAGCTAGCATAGTAGATGGATTTCTATTCCTTGCATTCTTTTCTTACAAGGACAGAGGCTACTGTGTCACTTGTGGTTATAAGGTATATGTATAATGTTTCTCCTTCGACTAGCTTGTTGAGCAGCGGGGGCTATATAAGGAATGTTTTAAGCTTTTTAAATGCATTCTGGCATTCTTCATCCTAAGCAAAATTTCCATTTTTCTTTAATTTCTTGAAGAAAGGGATACATCTCCTAGTAGAGCAGGATATGAACCTTCTTAGTGAAGTCACTTTCCCATTTAACTTTTTCATGTCATTTATGCTCTGTGGTGGCTTCATGTCTTGTACAGCTTAAATCTTCTTTGGATTGACCTTGATTCTTCTTTGTGACACCATAAAGTTGAGGAATTTTCCTGATTGGATGTCAAATGTGTACTTTTTTAGGTTCAGCTTCATTTGGTATTTATTTAGGGTGGCAAAGACTTTGGCTAAATCGTTGGGATACTCACCAATATTACAACTTTTGATGATCATGTTATTGACATAAACTTTGACCAATCAATCGATGTCCTTCTAGAAAACCTTGTTGACCAGTCTTTGGTACGTTACACTTGCATTTTTTAGGCCAAACGATATAACATTATAACAGTTGGTGCCTACATGTATGATGAAATTGGTTTTCTCCCGATTGAGATTGAACATTAGGATTTGGTGGTAGCCAGAGCTTATGTCTAAGAAAGATTAGACTTTGTATCCAGTTGTGGAATCCACTAGTTGATCAATACTTAGGAGTGGATAGCTATCTTTGGGGCATGCTTTGTTCAGTTCTATGAAGTCGATGCATAAGTGCATCTTTCCATTCTTCTTTCTAACCAATATAACATTGGCCAACCATTTAAGGATCCTATAAAAAAAAGGAGCTTTTGTGTCTCTTCCTCTGTTATTTTCTTCTGATCGGCCAAATAACATCGCAACTTCTACTTGACTGGTCTCATTTATGGGTCCACATTCAACCTATGGCATATGACCTCTGGGTTTATACCTGGGATGTCTTTAAAGGTCCTGAAGAAAGTGGACTTGTTTAGGATAAGGACTTCATTCCTAGTTTGTTCAAAGATTTAGCTCCCAATCAACACCATGTTGCCAGGTTCTAACTCTACCATCATTACTTTGACCTCTAGAGTCAACCTTAGCCATTTTGGTGTTAGCTCCTCGATCAGGTTAGGTACAAGTGTCTCTTTTGCTTCCTTTATAGTGGTAACATAAGCTTCTTATACTACACATTGGTTTCCTCGAATTATCGCGACCCCTTTTTTGGTGGGAATTTTCATCACCGGGTATCGAATGCTAGTCACCGCACCTATTTCAAATAACATAGGTCTTCTAAAAATGACATCATAAGTAAAATGGATATTTATTATCATAAAGTTGCATTTAAATATATGGGAGACCTCTTCATTGCCTAACTCCACATGTAACTCTATTGCACTTGCTATGGGGATAGAAGCATTGCTTATCTTGATTAGTGGTGTATAGATCAATTTGAGTTCTTTAAGGGGAAGGTTCATCCTTTTATAGGCATTAAGGGTTAAGACATTTACAGTGCTCTTATGTACCCTCGTACCACCAAGCATCATTGTGTGGAATTTTTAACTCCTTAAAATTATCAGTCAAAATGGTGATCGATGACATTTATTTAGACATGGCCGATAGGAAAACACCCTTTGTGGCCTTCTTTTTTTTATGTCCCTCTTTCAAAGGGGGAACCTTTGGCTATCATGTTAATGACGCCAGTTCTGCGCCTACTGAGCTTTATGTTGGTTAGTTTTCTTTTTCATCTGAGCAGCTGAAGGTGCTGCTTAAGCCGGAGGATGATTCTGACTTTTTATTTCCAATAAATCACTTTTGTTATCCTTTCTTTATCAATCTCTCTATTTCATCTTTTAAATATCTGCACTTATCTGTCGTATAGCCCATATCTTTGTGAAACTCGCAGTATTTGCTTTTATCTCACTTTTAAAAAGTTCTTTGGTCCATCTTCTTTAGCCAGTTTACCTTGCCATAGTTTTGATCCACATTAGGATTTTCGTGGGGTTGGTGTTAAGGGGCGTGAAAATGCCTTGCTACTTGGTCATTCATCTCATTTCCTCATCTCTTCTTTTAAAGGAGTTCCTCTTAGGGGATCAATATCTCTTCAGCTCTTCCTATTTGGGCTTTGTCTTGAGCGATTTTTGAATGGGGATTCGCCCTGTTTCGCCTATACAGGTTGGGGTTGTAGCATCTGTTGGCTCAACTAACGTCATTAAGGGCTATAAATTATTTTGTTTGATCCATTAATTTGGCAAAGTCCGTTGGCCTATCTATCATCAGCGAGTTGTTCAACTACATATTCCTTACATTGTTGATCACAGTGATTACTATTGCTTCACTGTTGAGGTTTTCAATGTCAGACGCTACCTCTTAGAACCTCTCTATAAAATCTGTAAGGCTTTCTTCCCGCCCTTATATGACTCCTTGTAAATTAATCATCATTTTTAGCCCTTATTTAGATGACAAACCTAGTTTTAAACAACTAAGACAACTTTTTGAATGAGGTTATGAATTTAGGGGTGGGGTTATAGAATTAATTAAGGCCATCATCTGTTAGTATGGAGGGGAACGCCTTGTAAACCAAAGCATCATTGAAGGTTTGTATGTGTATCAGGGTTCTGTAGTCTGAAAGGTGTTTACGTGGATTAGATCAACCTTTGTATTCCTTCATTTTTATCTCACAAATATGACGGGGGAAATGAACTTCTCATATTTCTTGCATGAACGGCGAGTCTGTATTTCATCATCGTCGGGCTTCTTTGGGTGCCCTAGTTTGAATCTCTTTACTACCTTGATGAACAAGTCATTAAAGTCTTCTTCATTTTCCATTAGGTTTTTTCCTTTTCGGGTCTTTTTCACTCTCGTGTCATGCTTCTTTGATCTCTTGGACTTTCTTATTTTGAATTCATCATTGGTAGAAATCAAAGCAGATTTAGATTGCTATCAACATTCTTTTCCTTTGTCTTGCCTAGAGGTCACTTCCTCTGCTTTTTTTAGCCTTCGCTCTTTGATCAGCTCTAAGCGTATGTCATCTTTGAAGCCTTATAAGAGTTATTGCAAAGCTTCTAAAGTAATTGGAGATCTAGCTCATAATGTTTCCCTATTCATAGGGTTTTGAGTAAGGATAGGCATTAAGTTTTTCCTAGGTGTCTCGTCGCGGTGGGATGGACTATCGTTGTCCGCAATGTTAGACTCTTAATGAAAGCACTAAATGAAAGAGTCGCAATGGCAGTATGGTGATTAACGGCTACAAGTACTTACATAGACAAAAAACTTATCTAGGGAGGCTTGGGACTCAGGCTTCAATGCCTAAGTTAGGAAAAAGGCTTAAGGGACAAGATGATAGGTATCTGTAATATATAGGTTTTTCTCTGTTAGAGTGCATACCCTTATATAGTTTTTTATTAGTCCTTTAACTGATGCTTAAGGTTAAATGACTTGAATTAATATAACCTTAGTTCACAGATATTTCCAGCTACTTAAGCTTTTGTTTAGTTCATTGGGCCTAAGGTTATTATGGTAATATGGGTATTACCAATAAGTACTTTATTGTCTCCTTTAAAATGTCTCATGATACTAATTTTTAACACATGTATTATTTTTTAATCAATAAAATATACAATTTCACTTACATGTGTCATAAGCTTGAAATTTAGATGAATATATTCTTTGATTTTTAATAGTAACCATTCTCAAATACTAATTAATTTTTAATACATATATTATTTTTTATTTAGCAAAATTTATTGTTTGAATTTCTTTTTTTTAAAATTAAATTATAAACAATTTTCTTTGAGTTTTGATTATTTTCTTATATATTTGATAAGAAAATATCCTTATACATGGAATAATTATCTAATAATAGTAATAAAATAATTAAACTAAAGATATAAGTATTTAATATCCTCCTAATAAAATATTTTTACATGAACAAAAGAATGCATTAAATGCTAAATGAATTGAATTTTTACTAGCTTAATATTAGTTTAATTATTTATTTAATGAAAAATTTATAAATTTCCATAGCTTTATCAAAATGAAAGTTAAAGTTAACATTATTAAAATTATACTTACATGATGATAGCAAAAAAGAATTAAAAAAATCTTCAAAATTGTAATATCCCTTTAATAAAAAAAATTAAATACACTCATCCTATTTGCTAATAGTAAAATAATAGATAAATTGATGTTTTTCGATGAAAAATAAATTTATAAAATAACATTTATATAGAGAATTTAATTTAAAATAAAAATAAAAATATTATATTAAATAAAATTAAAAATTTAAATAAATTATATAGTAAAATATCTT
>CANXYI010894573.1:0-10444 GCA_948208565.1 Hura crepitans
CCCCTAGTTTAAGGGCTCGAGCCTAGTCTAGGGTCAGTTTTAGCAAGTCTATACAATTGTGGGCTTAGGTGTGTACCATATGGACCTTAGGCTATGGGCTTGGTAGGGTTAGTTTTGGCTAGTAGTGCTTGTTTGTACGAACCCTATTGGTTTTGCTAAACTAGATCTATGTGGACCCTATTAGTTACTAGGTTTATACAGACTGGCATCTTAAGTGGTTAGTGCCATTGTTTAAGAGCCCATCTCTGGTTATCATCATAGGCCAAATGTGGTAGCATCTATACATACATATATACATGACTTAGAAAAATCATAGAAATTTCTATAAACCTCCAAATGAAAATATAAGAATATGGGATTCCTTAGAATGATGAAATCCCATTGGAAAAAAAAAGAAAAATGAGAAAGGGCACTTACACACAAACTTGATTTTCTAAGCACCCATAATGTACATGTAACTTCCTTGATTTTCCTTGAGCTCTATTCTTGCCTATGGCCTTATAAACCTTGAAGAATCAATTCTTAAATAATTAAGGTAATTTTTTGTGACAATTTTGAAAGGAATTAAGCTTGAATGGCCGTGGAAATGGAAGAGGGAAGGGAGAGATGGCATCAGGTGAGGAAGAAGAGCGCAAGGAGAAATTGGGAGATGTTAAGGTGTCAATGGGCCAAGTGGGGTAGTGGCCACTTGGCACCACCTTTTATAGTGGCTAGGGTAGCTCGAGTGGTGACACATGTCACCTGAGTGCCTTGAAATCTTAAATTTTCTTGGGAACTTTTGGAAATTTTAGAAATTCACATGAACTTTAAAAAATTATCACATTAGTTTTAAAAATCTTTGATTGGGCCTATTTATAGGCTTGTAAAATCTAGAGTCGAAATTCCTTCAGTAGAACATTTCATTAATTTCTCAATTCAAGTGAAAATCTCAAAATTAAGGAAAAATAGTAAACAACCTCAAAAATTAAAAATTCCTCCACTAAAGTGCTCAAAGAATTTTTAAGCTTTAAGGTATGGCATTTTTTGGTCTATCCAGGCATATCCTGTGTCATTCTTAGCCCAAGTCCATATGAGCCTACGAATAACTAGATTTTGGCCTAAACTAATTTATTTGTTCTACTAAATATTTAAATTATGTCATTTTCATCATTGTCAAGCCCCACAATGATTCAAGACCAATATGCCCTGTCTTAAGCCCTCTAAAGGTGACTTGGCAATCCAAGCACACTTTTCGAGCCTCGGAGACACTATTCATAGAGCCTTAACTTATGAGCATAACAGTTTTCCCCTATTAATAAATTTCATCCCTAAAATTACTCAAAGTAAATAGATGTGGATATTGAGCTTGCATCTACTCCCCGAGTTCCTATATGGCCTCTTCTTTATTGTGGTGTTTCAAGAGTACTTTGACTAGTAGAATAGTTTTATTTCTCAGCTATTTCACTTCTTGAGTAGAGATCTGTACTAGTTCTTCATTATAGTTCAAACCTAGTTGTATCTTAATGTCTATCACTATAACTACATGGGAAAGATTTGATATGTACCTTCTAAGCATTGAAACATGAAACACATCTTGAATTTGTTAGAGCTCAAATGGTAATGCTAATATATATGCTAGTGGTCCTACTCTCTCTGTAGTTTCATATAGCATAATAAACCTAGGACTTAGTTTCCTTTTTTACCAAATCTTAAGACTTTCTTCTATTGAGATACCCTCAAAAAATCTTTTCACTCTATGCTTAGTAAATATCCCTTCATTTTAGGTCATCATAAGACTTTTATCTATTAGTTATACCTTTTAACCTTCCTCTAATAACCTTAACTTTCTCATCTACATCTCCGATCAAGTCAACTCCTAAAATCTTATTTTCTCCTACTTCACTCTAGTAGAAAAGAGTTCTACATTTTTTGCCATATAGTACCTCATAAGGTGCCATGACCAAACTACCTTGAAAACTATTGATATATGCAAATTCAGCTAAGGACATGCACTAGTCCTTTCTATCTTTAATTCAATGGCACAGCTATGTAGCATATCAACTAACAATTGCATCACCCTTTCTGACTATCCATTTGTCTGAGGGTGAAAGGTTGTACTACAGGTCAGTCTAGTGCCGATTGCTTGATGCAATTTCTTCCAAAACCTGAAAGTGAATTGAGGGTCTCTATCCAAAATAATTGCCACTGGTACACCATGGAGTCTCATGATCAAATCTATGTATAGTTTGGCTAATTTGAGTAGAGAATAATGGGATAAAGTGTGCTGTCTTAGTTAATCTATCTACAATTACCCACACAGCATCACAATTATTCCTAGTCATAGGCAGTCTATTTAGAAAGTCCATTGTAACCTTTTCCCACTTCCATTCTAGTATTGCTATAGGTTGCAACAATATTGAAATAACCTGGTGTCCAGCTTTTACCTGCTTGCATGTCAAAAATCTAGCCATGTACTCTACTACATCTCTCTTTATACATAACCACTAGTATTGAGGCTTCAAGTCTTTATACAACTTTATACTACTAGGATGAAAATAATCAAGAGCTTCATATGCCACCTTTGGTATCTATAACATTACATCATCTATACAAGGTGCACACAACCTACCATGGTAATACATATATCTATCTTCACTCAGTTAAAACCCTATTGTCTTCACCTCTTTAACTTTACTCACAATTTAAACCAATCAGTCATCCTTATTCCATGTGTCCTTTATCTACTATTTGAAATCTAGTTTGATTTATAGTTTAGCTAGAATAGCATCTTTTGCTGTATACTGTAGTCTAGCATTCATAGCTTTCAAGGTTACCATAAACTTCTTGCTCAGAGCATCTACAACCACATTAGCTTTCCCTACGTGATAGTGTATCAAATAATCATAATATTTAATCAATTCAAACCACCTTATCTACCCTAGGTTCGACTCTCTCTAAGTAAGGAGGTATTTTAGACATTTTTGGTCTATGTAGTATAACATTTCTTAGCATACGACTAATGCCTCCTAATTTTCAAAGAAAAAACAGTGGCAACTAAGTCCAAATCATTAGTAGGGTAGATCGTCTTATGTACTTTCAACTATCACAAAGCATATACTACCACTTTTCCTTCTTGAATCAATAGACAACCCAATCCATTAAGTGAGGCATCACTTTACACAATAAAGTCCTTGATCGATTCAAGTTGAATTGGGATAAGAGCTTACATCAACATTTGCATGAACTTGTCAAAACTTTATTAACATTTGGCATCCCACTCAAATTTAATATTCTTTTTTTATCAACCTAGTCATAGGTGTTGCAATAAAAAGAAAATCCTTTCACAAACCCTCTATAATACCGAGGCAAACCTAGGAATCTCCATATCTGTCACATTCCCTAAGGGTTCCGATTCTAATACTATCCTGACCTTGCTATGGTCTACCTTGATACCCTCTGCTGATACTATATGTGTAACAACCCTAGACCATTCCTAAAGGAAACAAATAAAAGGTGCCACTTTACAAAGGTTACCCAACCTTAGATTTCCCTAGAGATGATTCATTTAACTATTATGTCACTTTGACCTATCTTGACAATCTAGTATTTATTACTGCATAACCTTTTATTACTGCATATTTTAGTCTAATAAAACTCTAGATTTTTTCTCTTATCCATTTTCAAAAAATTAGGTAGCTGTTAGTGAAAAACCAAAAAATTCTACAAGAAAATCACTTTTACAACAATCTCACGCCACAAACTCAACTTTTAGAACCCTTAAGTCCCCTAAAGACATCATTAACATCTAATAGATAGCAAACCATAGGGTCTCAAACCCATAAATAACAATTAACAAGTATACATTAAAAGCTAGGTTTATGCGAGCACTTAGTTTAGCTATCTCAGTTGTACACAATATAAGCACTACTAACTTTACCTTTACTATACATGAGTGACTAAGTAGCAAAAACCAAAAGAGCAACAAAAGATAAAGACAAAAAGGACTTTGGGTTAGCTACACAGGCACTATTGAAGCTGGACAGCTACCTTATTTATAGCCTATGCATTGAAACACTGACACACTAAGTATACACTCAGTGTTGGAATAGATAGTATAAAGTATGTCACACATACAACCACACATATGAGGTCAGGTACACATATGCATATATATTTTCCATCATGGTCATGTAAGATCTTATATTAGATGCCATTTATCATATTCAATTAATTCATTCCATGTTAGCAATTAAAATTTCATATATTATCATCAAGCTTAATTTTATTATAATTTAGGCCCATAATAGACAAACGACACTTTAAGACACTAGATAATGGGACATATCCTATGTAGTGGCCTACATTTTAGAACTTGGTAGTTGCACCTAACTCTCCTGATAGTAGGGATCAGCACATAGACCTCTCAATACCGGACTGGTAGATAGTGAAGTCCAACTTATAGACCTCCTAATATCTATATGTTAGATAGTAGGGATCAGCCCCATGGGACCTCCTAATACCATAAGTAACATCTTCAAAGCATCACAGGTGGATAATGGGGTTCAGCCTTATAGGAACTCCCAATATCTATAGATGGTCAATGGGTAGTAGGGATCAGCTTAAGTGGACTACCCAATACCTCAGTATGCAAGGTTCATCTCAAAACCTCGGTAGTTCAACTTGCCACATCTGACAGACAACAGTGGTCCCAAGAGGACCAAACTGCATAGCAGTTTCTAACTCCTTTGTTGACCGATTAACACATTCAATAAGTGTCTAAATGATGGGCAAAATCACTATTCCTTAATTAATTATGCCATCTATAATCATTTTTGCTATGTTTCATGTCAACAATGCCAATGAATTACATTGCACACAACATTTCACACAACTTAACATTTTTAGCCTTTTGTCGAAAAATCACTTTTCATTTTTGTGAGTACGTTTATGGTGCCCTCTACTCGATCCATACACTGGATGCAAAAGAGGGATATGCACAAACAAAATGATATCCAATGTTGTCATAAAAAATCACTTAAAATTTATAACTTTTATATAAGAAAACATTTCTTGACTTGGAAATCAAATAAAACATTGAAAACTTTTTGGCATGCAAACCAAGGTAAAACATTGGGGTTATCGCGTTAGAAATCTGACAGCATAATGGCTGTACTGAGACACTTTTCCAAGTTTTTACCTTTTTATAAACGCTTCAACATACTTTATCAAACATCTCCAACTCACATAGGTCCTTTTAACCCTCCAAATCATTTCATAAACACAAAGAGCCTCAGGCTCTCCATAATTAACAATCTTACATGCAAACTCAATAATCATCACACAACATGCGATAAATAGAAAATAAAATCTACAGTTAAATATTTAATACAAAACCCCACTACAAAACATAGATTAGACCCAATCCCTTAAAGGTAACAAGAGCACACTAACTATATAGACATTACATTTACATCATCATTACTATTACAAAAAAGAATACAAAAACACCCATGCAGGGGTTATCTTTGTGTCACTTGTTTATAAAAGCTTTGGGTCTATTCTATTGCCTTATTACCTACACAATGCAAACAAGCAATACGTTAAGCTTTTGCTTAGTGGTGTAATCACTTTAACTTGTAAAAAGGCTAATTATATCATGTTATATATGTTCATAAACCATTTTGGGTTTTAAAAACAAAACATGCATTTTCTATGATTTATATGCAACACAAATCTTTTTCAATTTTAGAATCACATTCGAGCATATATGGTGTCTTATATGCTAACATATACATTACAAGCATAAATAATGCATTTGATGGTATGTTTACCAAGGCATTATACAATCATCAAATAACCACCATATTATGGACATAATACATTACCTACATAAAGTCTTATTCTTTAAGCAACATTTATGCCAAAAATCATAATTATCATATTATAGTAAAAATTGTACCATGTCATAACAGCTTGTAAAAATACTATGCCAAACTCATATATCATAAAGAATAATGACATACCTATTTTTCGATCATAAGTGCCATTATACACCTCATAACTGTCCATATTAGTATTTTTAGATGTATACATATATAATCACCATAAATAGTCGTACGAGTGAAAATAAACACATTCAAGCATCTCAATACCAATTTTGGGTCATTGCCCACATTTTGTCCATAGGTCACATATTAATGCCAATTAACATCTCAATTTTTGCATTTTTAAGACATTTTAATCATTTAACCGATGCCCATATCCATAAGATAACTAACCAAGATTGGTTAACAAAATTAGTTAGGCTCGAAGGCTCTCTACATCCGTAGATGTGTAACTTAGGCTCGAAGGCTTTCCATATCCATAAATTCATAACTTAGGCCTAAAGGCTCTAATACCATGTAGGTATATAAACTTAGGCCCGAAGGCTCTCATGCACATAGCATGTAATCTTAGGCCCAAATGCTCTCATGCACATAGCATGTAATCTTAGGCCCGAAGGCTCTCCACATCTATAGATGCATAACTTAGGCTCGAAGGCTCTCAAACCATGTAGCTATGTAAACTTAGGCCTGAAGGTTCTCATGCACACAATATGTAATCTTAGCTCAAAGGCTCTCATACACATAGCACGTAATCTTAGTCCTAAAGGTTTTCATGTATATCAGTAAGTAAATCTTTGGGCTAAAGGCTCTTATACCGTATAGGTAAGTAAACTTAGGCCTGAAGGCTTTTATGGCCATCGGCACATAAATCAATTACCTGAAGGTCTCATACCCAAAGGTCTGCTAACAACTACTATAAACCTCATTAATTGTTCAACATATCCAAACTAGGTTGTCTAACTATATAGGCATCTTTAAACATGTTATTATATGTCAAATTAACCACATTTCACTTTCTATAATATTATATTCATTTATCAACTTAGGCCTAATAATTTCTATTACACCCATAGGTTTCATTTCTTAAGGTGTAATGTTATCAGCACAACATCGTACCAAAAGGTCATATAAAGACACATATATTGATACGATTGTTCATATCATGGCAATTTTCCATTTTTACCTTCAATTGATCATACCATGCCTCATTATGCATGTATCACACACATTTATCCATCATATGTCAAAATTCCACTTTAAGCATATTAGCACAACATATTCACCTACCCACGACCTCTTCATATCAATACAAACATGTGAGCACTCATTATTACATTTATCGGTTCAAATGGGCATAATGCTGCATATAGGTATAACAATTCAAATCGTGGCATTCTAACACCCATTACATCCATTATACATGTTTAAAATCATAAAATAATCATACGCATGCATTTTTATGCATAGCCACACAATATGGCATTTTTAGTATCTATCTCACAAAATGCACTTATAAGCGTAATATCAACATATTTGTAATTTTATCACTTATTGTCACACCAAATCATCATATATCATGCATTTATCACGTGATAAGTCATAAATTATTTTTATAACATTTATTTCAATTTTTAAGCATTAAATGCAATTTATTACAAATATGACATAAAATCACATAATGCATTAATTATATAATTAAGCAAAATCAAAGTGATTACACTTACCAAATAATGTTATATGGGATCCTCGTAGTCAGCTCAAGCCTTCTTCATGCCTCAGGAGGCTCGAATTGTCATCTCGCTTATGAATAAAAAAGGGTACGAACTTTAATAAAAAATATAAAATAATCTAGAAGTAGAAAAAATATTTCGAGCTGAGATGCATGCTCTACAAAATCCTAGGAACTTGTGAAAAATAAAATTTATGGAAAAAGAAAACTTGAGAGAGAAAAGGTTGCTATTCACCACAATTTTCTTCTCAATTTTCCTCCCTCGATACTCCGATGCATCGAATGATTTTAGTGTCTATGGACTTGTCTCTAAACAGTCATCATTGTAGGTGCAATCTCACCTCGTAGGTCCTTCTAAGGATGGTGAAATCACAAGAGAAAGAGAGAGGGAGAGGGGTGGCGAAAAAGAGGTAGAGGAGAGGGATAGAGGATTTGTTTGTCTATGTGAGAGAGGAGGATAAGTTCTCCCTATTTATACTTTTTAATAATAATATTTTTCTTTGTTTCAAAAAATTATTATAATTGATAGGAAAGATGATTTTCCTCTATTCCTATCCCTAAAATTCCATAAATCCAAACCCGAAACCCTTTCAAAAATTAAAGATCAAAATTTGATAATAACTTAAAAAATTAACATATTTTTTATCCCAAAAATTGGCTAAAAATAGTTCTCGAACTCAGAAAATTCTGATTCCAAAGCCATTGGATAGTTCAGAATATTTGTGTATCAAGTTCTAATATTTTAGGATTATTTTGAGCAACTTTTTATTTGCTTTATGATTTATCTTTGCATGTGGCACTATTCATAAGACGCTACCATAAAATCTTAATTAGCATTTTTAACCATCCGAACAACATTGAATTGGCTTCAAACTTTGCCAAAAATTCTCTTGTAATTAATACCCCCTTGTTAGTACAATAAGTGCAACTCAGGATTAGGGGAAGCACTATGCATCTTGGGACGTACTATTGATGAGAGTCAGATTTTCGAGTCATTACAATGTTATTATTCATTTAGTCATTTTCTAATCTTGTGCCTTTCATAGCACTAAACATACCAATCAAAAATCAATTATTCTTACATCATTTCCTCACATAATCATTCATGAAACATATTTCATACTTAGGCCACAAAATGGTATGCATATAGATGTCATATTACCAATTATCATTTATGTACACATTACATGCTCTTTTAGGTCATTATTGTTCAAGTTTACATACCATACTTCCTAGTATTGTTATTCACATTCCAAGCATTATCTATGCATAATATTTACATGCCATTACCATGCTAACATGCCATATATCTAACCATACATAACATGCCATCCATACACACCATTCAGCCACTTGCCACACATACATATACACATGGTTTCTTTTCCCTAATTTAATGCCTAACATGTTATTTTGAGACTATTCATATATCTAAATTATTAATTCTCATAAACTTGAAATTCTATACATATGTAAACAGACCAAATCATACCAAAACACATGACACACATGAATTGAATCTATTCCATATACTTAGGTTGTGAAAACACCCTTTTCCACACCACTTTGAGGCCTAACTTGATGTTTTCCTTCAAGCTTTTCCTTTTGCCCTAAACATAAACAAATTTTACTTATAAAAATTCCTAAAAAATCTTATATAACTCTAAATGAAAATCTAAAACCATAAAACATCTTAAAACACTCTAAACTACCTAAAAGAAAAAAATGGAATAAAAACACTTGCACCAAAAAAAGTCACTATTCACTAAGGTTAGATATCTCTCTTTTTGGAGGTGTATGAGAGGAGAGAGAAAAATAAAATAATGGGAGGTGTGCCTTGGAAATGGCATAGGCCAAAGAGAGAAAATGGGAGAGGAAGATGATGGTTCACATATGTGACTCCCTCATATGTGTAGGCCCTTATATAGGGGTAGGTGGATGGCTCAGATCACGACACATGGTGATCTAACAGTTTGTTTTCTCCCGATTATATTTTGAACATCATAAATTAACAAAAATGTCTCTAGTCCTCTAAAAATACTCACTTTAATTTTAAAAATCCTCGATTAGTGCCACTAAGGCCTAAGTAAAATTTCAAGTGAAAATTCCACTATTGACTTTTGGGCACTATTCACTCGCTAGAATAAAATATTCAAAAAAAGACCAAACGACCTCAAAAATTTAAAATTCATTCTCCATCATGTTAACTGGAATTTTTGAGGTTCAGGAAATGGTATTTTCATGTTTGTCCAGGCACATCTTGGGTTGTCTTGGCACAATGTCATTTTATCCCCTCATTTACTAGTTCTTAACTCGAAATGATTTATTAGTTTTGCTAAAATTTTAAATTCTTTCATTTTACCTATTTTCAAACCTGTCAATGTTTTATAACCAATATGCCCCTTTTTAGCCTCATGAAGGTGCCTTGGCCTACAGGAAGCACGATTCATGCCAATAAGGTACCTTTCAAAGAACATAGACTTAGAGGCATTACAATTCTTCCTCTTTTAAAAAAATTTGTCTTGAAGATTACATGGTATAAAGAGATGTATGTATTGTGCCTTCATCTATTATTCACTCTCTAACGTGGCTTTCTATCGTGTTATGGTCTCTCCATAACACCTTCACTAGGGAAATTAATTTATTCCTTAGCTGCCTCACTTTTATTGGAAGAATTTGTATCGGTTCTTCCTCATATGTCAAATTCGGCTGTACTTATATCTCCTTTATAGCTATCACATGTGATAGATCTGATCTATATCGCCTTAACATCGATATATGGAAGATGTCATGAATTTGTTATAGATTAAGTGGTAATGCCAATCTGTACACTAAAGGTCTCACACATTCT
>CANXYI010894584.1:0-13039 GCA_948208565.1 Hura crepitans
AGTTTTACTAAATTGGGTAAAGTTAAAAAGTTATGTTTTAAAAAGGTTTTAATTTATTTAGGTTTTTAATTAAGAGTTAAAGTTTAAGTATGCTCAGATAGCACATTGTGTGTACGCTTCTTATTCGGGTTCAACAATCAAATTGGGTAGGGGGAGTCATATTTAGTGGTATCAGAGCTCTAATTAGGCATTCCTCAATGTTTAAGAGTTACATATAAATGCCATAAGTTTAGAAAAATGCATCACATAATAGTATGGTATTGAGGCTTATAATCTATTCTTTGCCTATATATTAAAGATAAGTTCGCCTATACCACATAGCGAAGAAAAAGTTGAGAGCCATGCTCTAATAACTATTGGCCAAAAGGCTACTAGAGTTGCATTTATTTCTAAAAGTGATGCCAAGTAGGCATCTTTAATGGCATAAGTACCATTGGTTTTTCTACAAGTGATGTTGGATTTATTGTGATAGGCTATAGCTATTACACATCTTCTACCTCTACTAGCTCGACAACTACTAACACCTCAGGCTCTTTAAAAGACATATCTAGAGATGCTTGAAAAGATAAAGTTAAGGATTTTAAGGTTGAAGGTGTGATAGATGCAAGTAGAGCAAAATATTGGTTAGACTAGACTGCTCGTAACATGAAATAATTAGGATACACCCTTAAAGAAAAGGTTACATATGCAACTTCTCTCATGCAAGATGAGGCCTTTAAATGGTGTGAAGCATTGACTGGGCACAAGAATGAGGCATAATTGACTTGGGACTTCTTTTTAGAATAATTTCAGAAAAGTATATCTCTGAGCATCATATTAACATCAGGAAATAAGAGTTTATGGATTTGAAGCAAGATCACAAATCCATACCAGAATATGGGAAAGACTTTGCCATGTTTAGTAGGTATACTAAGGATATGATATAGACAAAAACTAATAAGTGCAAGAGATTTGAGAAGGGGCTAAATATAGAGCTTAAGATGTACATAGCTCATATGAAAATTTGAGATTTCTTTATATTGGTAGCAATTTGCCATGTTGTAAAAGAGGTATAAAAGGACAAAAGATGGAGTTTTATTAGAAAAAAGATCATATGGCTAGGGATCAACTAGTGTAGCTCAATATATAATAAGAAGCTAAACAAAAGTTAGTATAGGGCACCATAGTATGCCCAAAAGTAAGGCCAGTCATAAAGACAAGGACAAGGGGCATGGAGTCAAGTAAAGCAACAATAGTCTCAAGTTGTTAGTGCTCTAGTATCCATAACTCAAAGTAACTAGTTACCCAAGTGTCAGACTTGCAATAGGCAATATAAAGGGGAGTCTTAGAGATCTAGGTTAGGAGTCTATTTTAGGTGTAGTCTAGTAGGACATTTCATCAAAGATTACCTAAAGTAGTGTGATGGTGGACAAAGATATACATATGTTTCTACTAAAGGTCAAAGAGGGGATTAAAGAGAGAAGACAGTGGGTACTTAGAGAGGCAGGCCTAAGAGCATAGTGAATCCTAGAGTGCCTATTAGGTAGTACACCATTCGAGCCATAGAGGAGACTGAATTGCCTGATGTAATAGCAAATACCTTTCATCTCTTTGATTCTCCTACTTTAGCATAAACTGATCCAGGATCTACACATTCTTATAACTGTATGGGCATAAGACTAGGGGTTAGCATAAAAAATCCTTGACATAGAAGTTACGGTTAGCAACCCTATAGGTTAGCATGTAGTTGTAAACAAGGTTTACAAAGAGTGTCCCTTGACAGTACAAAGATATGAGTTTTTAGTAGATCTTATTGAGTTACCCTTTAATAAGTGTGAATTGATCTTGGGCATGGATTAGTTGTCCAAGTATCAAGCGGTTATGGATTATGGATAAATACAAATATCTCTTAAGGCTGATGATGTGTCAATGATAATAGTTGTGGGTCAGAGGACAAACTTTCTTTCCAATGTTATATTGACTGTTACAGCCAGGCAGACATTGAGAAAGAGTTGTCAGGCTTTCTTGGCAATTTTCTTTGATACAAATAAGAGAGAGCTAGATACTAGTGCTATACAAATAGTGTTAGAGTATGTGGATATTTTTCTAGAATAGTTGATTTGTTTACCACTTGAGTGGGAACTCGAGTTTAGTATAAATGTTCTACCTAACACTACACTAGTATCTATAGCTTCATTTAGGATGGCTCTTATAGAGTTAAAAGAGTTAAAAATCCAGTTACAAGAGTTACTTGATAAGGGTTTCATTAGGCTGAGTGTATCACCTTAGAGAGAATCGATTTTGTTTGTTGAGAAAAAGGATAGTTCTTTTAAGTTATGTGTGGATTACATACAGTTGAATAAAGTAACCATCAAGAACAAGTATCCTCTACCATGGATAGATGATTTGTTTGGTTAGCTTAGAAGAGTTAGCGGGTTTTCTAAGATTGATTTGAGATTTATTTATTACTAGCTAAGGGTTAAAGAGGTAGGCAGGGCTAAAACTGCTTTCAAAATATGTTATGGCCATTATGAGTTTTTGGTAATGCCATTTGGGCTTACCAATGCTCCTATAGCTTTCATGGACTTGATAAATCAAGTTTCTTAACCTTTCTTAGATTAGTTTGTGGTAGTCTTTATTCATGTTATTTTGGTGCACTCTAAGAGTAAAAAAGAATATGAGCAGTACTTGAGGATAGTTCTTTAGGTTTTGAGAGATGAGAATCTTTGTGCCAAACTCAGCATATATGGTTTTTAACCAAGCGAGATGTCTTTTTTAGGACACATAGCTTTTATAGAAGGTATTCGGGTTAATCCTAGCAAGATTAAACCTACTATGGAATGGAAGCTACCTAGGAACACCATAGAGATTAGAAGTTTCCTAGGTTTGGTGGGTTACTAAAGATAGTTTGTTAAGGGGTTTTCTTAGATTGTAGCACCTATAACTTGCTTGTTAGGGAAAGATATTAAGTTTGTTTGGATGACAAATGTTAGGCGAGTTTTATCAAGCTGAAAGCCATATTAACAGAGGCTTTTATCCTTGTATAGCTAGTGATAGGGAAGGATTTCATCATCTATAATAATGCATCTCATAATGGTTTAAGGTGTGCTCTTATACAAGAGGACAAAGTTGTTACTTATGCTTCATGACAGCTAAAGCTACATGAGAAGAACTACCCTACTCATGATTTAAATCTTCTAGTTATCATTTTTGATGTAAAAATTTAGAGACACTATCCCTACAGAGAAAAGTGTTATATTTATAAAGACTATAAGAGTTTAAAGTATCTTTTTACAAAAAAATGAGATAAACTTAAGGTAAAGACACTAGATGGAATTGATAAAGGATTATGATTGCTTGATTGATTATCATCTAGAGAAGGCTAATGTAGTGGTGGATACTTTTAGTAAGAAGTTTATGTTAGCCATAAGTGTCATGAATGTCAAGTTGAAGCTTATAGATGATAATACTATTTTGGTTGAGTTACAAGTAAAGCCCAATTTGCTACAATAAGTGAAGGATTCTCATAAGGATGATCCAAAGCTTATGAGTGTGATAAGTACTATTTAAGAGGGGAAGCCTACTGAGTGCAAGATTAAGAGTGATAGTTATCTATACTACCATGATAAGATATGAGTTATAGATATAGAAGAACTGAAGAAGTAGGTTTTATAAGAAGCTCATACGGCTTATTATGTTATCCATCCTAGTAGCGCTAAGATGTATTAGGATTTGAAGGCTTCTTATTGGTGAAGAAGGTTGTATTTGAGCTTGTGGCCAAGTGCCTTACATGTTAGCAAGTGAAACCTGTACACCAAGTTGCCTTTAGATTGCTCAATCTTATATCAAATCTTGTGTCAAAATAGGACAAGGTCACTATGGACTTTGTTTTTGGCTTTCCTATGATATAGAGTAAATTTGATTTAGTTTAGATTATGGTAGATCAATTGACCAAGGCTATGCATGTCATATAAGTTAGAATGGACTACTCTTTAGAGAAGCTTACAGAGTTATATATTGATGAGATCATCAGATTTCATGGAGTGGCATCTTTAATCATATCGAATCGAGACTCAAGGTTTATGTCGAGGTTTTAAAAGAAGCTTTACAATGCCTTGGAAACTCGATTGAGTTTCAATATGTCATTTTATCCTCAGACTAATAGACAATTAGAAAGGGTCATTTAGGTAACTTTTAGTACTTGAGTGATTTTAATGCCAAGCTATATGTAATGTTCATGCTAAAGCATGTTTTGCTTAGTGGCCAAGGATATGTTGAGAATATATGCTATGAAGTTCAAGGAAAGCTAGGATTATTACCTTTCCTTAGCAAAGTTTGCTTACAACAATAGTTATTAAGCAAGCTTGGGAATTGCTCTTTACGAAGCTCTATATAAAAGGAAGTGTAGAACTCTTTTATGCTAGAATGAGCTGATTGAGACCAAGCTTATAGGGCTAGATTTAATTAAAGATGCCGAAGAGAAAGTGAAGATCATCAAGGATAGATTAAACGCGGCTTTATTCAGACAAAAGTCTTAGGCAGACTTAAAGAGAAAGAATGTTCAATATGAAGTGGGAGACAAAATATTTCTTAAAGTGTCACAATAGAAGAAGGTTATGAGGTTTAATGGGAAAGGAAAATTAAGTTTGAGATTTATTGGTCCATAAAAAGTGACTGAATATGTAAGGCTAGTAGCTACAAGCTAGATTTGGTTCCTGAGCTTTAGTAGATACATGATGTTTTTCATATGTCTAAGCTTCGGAGGTACGGATCATATCCCTCACATGTGTTGTCTATTGAAGAGGTAGAGATTAGACCATATTTATTATATGAAGAGGAAATGAACAAGATCTTAGTAAGAGAGGTTAAGGAACTATGGAACAAGATTATACCTCTTGTGAAAGTGCTTTAGAGACACCATGGCATGGAATAAGCTACATGGGAAACCAAAGCTCAAATAAAGGAGTAGTACCCACAATTGTTTGAACTAGGTAATTTTAAGGACAAAATTTATTTTAGAGGGGAAGAATAGTAATGCTTGAAAATCCTGATTTTATGAATAGTACTTCTCGAGACATGAATAGTGTTTCCCGAGGCCAAGTCATACTAATCTTACCAAATGGAAGTATTAATTATAACATAATTTTGGGTGAAATTTGTAATAAAAATAAAGTCATTTAGATGGTTAAAAATGGTAGTTAATTTTATGTTAGTGTTACGTGAATAATGACCTTGTTTTAGATAAACCGTAAAATATTCAAAATTTTCTCAAAAAATTTTGGGATCAATACAACTTGATACTCAAATAATTTAAATAATCCATTGGCATTGGAATTGGAATTTTTGGATATCAAAAAGTATTTTTACTGAATCGAGTAGAGTTAAAAACTTATGTTTTAATAGGTTTTTCACAATTTTCGATCTCGAGTTTTTAGAGGCTTATAGTGTATTGTTTAAATGATTTTTGGGAGTTATTTGAAGGAAAGAAAAAGTGGTTTCAATTTTTAAGAAAAAAAAGGAAAAAGAAAAGAATTGGTTTTAAAAATCTACGCCTATAAATAGTAAATGGTCAAATGAGAAATTTAAAAAGTCAATAAGTGGATAGTTATTATCCACCTCCATCCTCTTTACTATTCATGGCTTACTCCTCTTCCATAGTGGTTTCCTCTATTTTTGCTTATTCCTTCCTTCAATTAACACCAATTTAAGTCATTTGAAGATCAAGTTAGACCCTTCATAGCCTCTAGACACCAATTGTAGTAAGAAATTGAGAGAAAACCAAAGGAAATTTATGGTTTTGAGTCTTGATGAATAGTAACCTCATTTTTATTGGGTAAGTTTTTTTGAGTTTTGACATTTTTCCCAGGTTCTCTAGGTGCCCAAAAGCACATATATGTTGTCAGATTTGATTTTTGAAGCCCGTATAATTTTATACAAATTTTTACAAAATGAATTTATGTTGTATAGTTAGCAGGGTGACAATCGAAAGGATAAGGGTAAAGAAAAGGTGTAATCAATCTCAGTGGTGTATTTTAAGCTCAAAGTAAGTGTAATCATTGAAATTTAATATGTGTGGGTGAATATTTGTAATTAAGTGAGTACATTATGTATAGAAGTGAGGCATATGACCATTAATAAGCACAAATGCAAAACTATATCATTAGGTGAGTTGTATATTGTGATTATAATGCCTTAAATTTGTTGAATTAAATGGTGGATGTGTGATATAGAGTATGGTTGAATGGCCTAAGGTAGAAAGCTGTAAGTGGTTAGTGTAATATATATGTGTTGAATTATTAGCATATATGATGATGATATTTGACCATATGCATATGTATTATGATAAAGAAGATGGTTGAATGAATATTTTAAAGGGTTATGGTGGCTGAAGGGTAGCATGGTGTAGATAGGCATGGTTAAAGATGTTTATTAATGCATAATAGAATGTATGTACATGTATGGTAATGAGTAAATGTGATATCATGTTATAATACATAGAGATTATCAAATGGGTATTATATGTATATATATAGGATGTGGCCGAATGACCTAAGAAATAGATTTGTATGTGTGTGTGTGTATGTATGTTGAGTTATGCATGCATAAGAAGTTGAATTTTTGTCAAAGTTGATATATGGTTATGTGTATCATTTAGTGTGCATAAAAATGATTGCATGTGTTACAAAAGTTTGGGGTTGTGTTATGGCCGAATGGGATACCATATATGGTTGTGATATTGAGTCCACATGATGTTATGTTTAGGTACACCATAATGACTATGAGGTATACTTAGTGGCTTATGGCCAAACTTGCATAAATGGCATAAAGTAGTAATAGTGATGAATGCATCACTAAAGTGAGTATTATGATTTATGGAGATAAAATGTGGACTTGATTTATGTTAATGCCCTAATTAGTATATATGCATGTTATGTAACATGTACATATAAGATTATGTAAGCACATAGAGATATGTATAATTATATAAGTTATGTGCATATGATGAAACTTATTAGAATCTAAAGATTTATATTTTCCTAATTAGTCATTTGTTGGCTAAACAATCTTTTAAAGTTCATTCAAGCTACTTAAAATGGTGAAATAAGAAACTAAATTTAGTGATTAGCCCATACTAGTTAACAACCTAGATGGATAGGTTGACCGATCAACTAGGGGTTTAGCAGCTATTAGGGTACTTTTGTACCTAATGTCGTGACTTATAGGTCATATGTTGATTTTTATGACCTACTGATCTTATGATGAGATTTTTCTAGGCTTTTAAAGTCTTGATGGCCTTTGAGTCTAGGTTACTGGAATTTTAGAGTCCAGATTTCCTTTGGGTCTAGACTGTTGGACTATCATAGTCCTAATGACCTTTGGGTTTGAATTTCTGGGCCTGTGGTTTTGATTACCTTAGTAGCCCAGGTGTCCATATTATACAGTAGAGTCATATGTTATCTTATGTATGGGTAGTAAAATATCTTAATATTGAAATTCATTAAAAATGTCGATAATTGAGCTTCAATAAAGTTGAAGAATGCTGCTTATAACGATATACACATTTTATGTAGTTTAAGTCATACGCATGTTTTTTTTTGCTTATTTAGATATTATATTTAATACTCACATAACTATGTGTTACTTCATTATCATTATATACATGTGAGTGTGATTTTGTGTGAACTTAAATTTCCATGATTGCACCACTAAAAAAATTTGCTTTGCGTTTCATTTTATTTCTAATGCGTAGGTTGAAAAACTATATTAGAGTTAAACCCTTATATTATTATAGATAAAGAGAATGACACTTCTTATTATTTCTATTGTTTTGTACTTATTTATTATGTGATATAATTAAGTAGTGGCACATATATGTAACATGAGAGGGATTGGGCCTAATTTGGGACATAATGTTTTTGTAACTATTTAAGCAAGTTAAATTATATTTGTATGCTTATATGATATCTTTTCTTAGTGTATGAATTGTTGTTTATGTTGTTGGTTGATTTAGAGTGATCAAAGGATCATAAAAGTGGGGTTTTGAGTTTTCAAGATTATAAAAGTGCTTTTTCTTAAATAGGGTTACTATTCATTTTGGAATAGTATTTCAGTACAACCATTATGCTGTCAAATTTTTGACATGAGAATTCCCAAAATGATTTAAAATTATTAAATTAAATTTTAATTTATTTAACTAAATAATTTTAAGACTTTAATTTCTAATCAAATATGTTTTAAAAAGGTTTTAATTTATTCAGGTTTTTAATTAACAGTAAAGGGTTAAGTAAGTTTAGATAGCATATGTTGTGTACACTCCTTATTTAGGTCCAGTGACCTGATCAGGTAAGGGATGTCATAGTACATACATGCCACATCATCAATTACTCATCATCTACACATAATCACATATTAATTCAACCTTATAACATAATTACAAGGCATTAAACATCATTTACCCTAATAATCCATAAGTCACATACATGTACATACACACTTTACTTAGGGTTTTCACACACACACTATATGTTAAGTTGATTACACACACCAAAGAGTCCAATTACACTATAATGGCTTCCTTAGACCTTCTCTATGCCTTTCTTCTTCCCTTAAACTACTTTCTTTATGAATATAATATAGGTAAAAACACAAAAAAAAAAATCCATATAAAATTACATAAGTTTAAAACTAAAAACCAACTTAAGCCCTTAATAAAGCTTAGAAAAATATAAAACTCAAGAAAACTTAATCAATCCAAAGAGGATTAGTATTCACCTCTTACTTTAACCATGAAATAACTTTAAACTAACTTGATTTTCTTACTTTAGAAAGTGTTTAGAGGTCTTAGAGGGTATGATTTTTAATTGAGTGGGGAATTAAGGGAGGATTTGAGGTGGAAAAGAAGAAAAAATGGCGGAGAGAGTTACCTTAAAGCCATCAGCTTCTTATGATATGGGGGCAGAAGACACTATATTTGGTTTGACCAAGAATAGAAACTCTCTAACCTTTTACATAGATAATTAATCCAAGGGCTTAGATTATTTCCTCCACTTAATCTAATGGCCACCATTTAATACCCATTTCCATACTCTCTTTTAATCATTATTTCATCTTAATTAGTGCCTCAATTAACATCCATTTTAATCCCATAAAATCATTTAATTTATGCCCCAAAAGCTTTTATTAACATGTTCTTAAAAACTAAGAAAAATCGATTAAAAATAATACTTTTATCTTTACCCAATTTTCATAAAATACTTGTCGAAGTTTAAAAATTCCAATTCCATTGCCAATGGACTATTTGAAATATTTGACTATCAGATTGTATCAATCTCAAGTCAATTTGAGCAAAAATGAAATATTTTACGGCTCAGCTTTTACTAGGTTGCTATTTACACAACACTGTTGTAAAATATTTACTTGTATTTTTAACTATCTTAATGACTTTGTTTTCATTCCAAAATTTACCAAAAATTATATTATGATTAATACTTCTATTAGGTTATATTAGTGTGACCTAGGTTTTGAAAAATAGTTTTCACATCCTTGGAAGTGCTAGTTATAACTCTGGGATTTTTAGGCATTACATTTCTTACACTCTTAAAAGAAATTTCATCTTTAAAATTACCTAGTTCAAGTAGCTATGGATACTGCTCTCTCATATGAGCTTCATTCTCCTAAGTTGTCTCTTTCATGTTATGATGTCTCCCTAGTACCTTCACTAAAGGCAATATCTTATTCCATAACTCTCTTACATCTCGAGCTAAGATCTTTGTTAGCTCTTCTTCATATTATAAGTCATGTTGTATTTCCACTTCTTCTACAATTAAATCATGTGAAGGATCTGATCTATATCTTTATAGCATCAAAACATGAGACACATCATTAATCTATTATAGCTCTAGAGGCAAAGCCAATCTATAGGCTACTAGTCTCACATGTTAAGTTATTTCAATAAACCACAGACATAACTTACCCTTCTTTCCAAATCTTAAAACCTTTTTCTAGAGAGAAACTTTGAGAAACACTTTATTCTTTACTTCATACTAGATATCCCTTTGCTTTATGTCTGTATAAGACTTCTATCTGTATGATGTTACCTTTAGACTTTCTCTAATAATCTTCATTTTTTCTTTCATATCCTTTATCAAATCTAGTTCCATCAGCTTGTTCTCACTTAACTCACTCTAACATAAAGGAGTTCAACACTTTCTTCTATATAAGGCTTCAAAAAAAGCCATGCCTATGCTCACTTGATGATTATTATTGTATGCAAACTCTGCCAAGGAAAGATAATGATCCTAACTTCCTTTGAGCTCAATAACACAGCTTCTTAACATGTACTCAAATACTTATAAAACATTTTTTAACTTAAACACCACATATAACACGGTATCAAAATCACTTAAGTACAAAAGTTACCTGAATAACTCTTTCTAGTTGACCATTCATCTCCGAATGAAATGCCATACTAAAATTTAGTCAAGTGCCTAAGGCATTATGAAGCTTCTTCTAATACCTTGATGTAAACCTCTAATTTTAATCCGATATGATAGAATATGGCACTCTATGCAATCTCACTATCTTATCAATGTATAACTATGCAAGCTTTTCTAAAGAGAAATCCATCCTTATTGGTGTAAAGTGTACATAATTGGTTAATTAGTCTACCATTACCTATATTGAATCTATAAAATATGTAAGGCCTAAGGTGTTGAGTCACCTTCACAAGGCCTAAGGCGGGGTATATTGGTTATGAAACATTGACAGGCTATAAAATGATGAAAATGACTTAATTTAAAGATTTAACAAAACCAATAAATTATTTTAGGCTATAATATAGTGGGTCGTAGGCTCAGATGGACTTAGGCTAAAAATGACTTGAGATGTGCCCAGAGAGACCTAAAAATATCATACCCTGAAGGTCAAAAATTGCCATGAGATAATTGGTGAATGAATTTTTAAATTTTGAGGTTGTTTGCTATTTTTCTTAAATTTTGGGATTTTCACATAAACTGAGAAACTGGTTAACTATCATGTTGAAGGAATTTTGATTCGAGATTTGTGAGGTCCTAAATAGGCCCAATCAAGGATTTTTAAAATAAACGTAATAATTTTTAGAGGTCTGTGTGAATTTTTAATATTTCTTAAGGTTTCAACCAAAATTGAGTGTTTTTGAAAAGCTCAGGTGGCACAGTCACCACTCGAGCTATCCATGCCCACTATAAATACCCCCTCATGCCACCTAAGTATCCACTTGGCCAATTTCACTCATCCTTCCACTTTTTTCCTTCTTTTCCTCTCCCTCCACTTGATGCCACCTCTCCCTTTTCTCCTTAACTTCTATGGCTATCCAAGCTCATTTCCCCTCTAATTGTCACTAAAAATTCATTAATTAGGTAGAAATTAGTCTTTGAAGGGTTGAGGTATCATAGACACCCATATAATTCAAGAAAAATAAAAAAAACCATCAAGTATACATAAAAGGAGGTTGAAAAATCAATTTCAAGTGTAAGTGTGTTTTCTTCATTTTTATTTTTTTCCAAGGGGATTTCATTCTTTTAAGGGTGCTTATGTCTGTAGAATTTAGTTTAGAGGCTTATAGAAATTTTAGGGATTTTTCTAAGGCATATATGTATGTATGTAGGCTAAGGAGATATGGAGTATAACAAGGGAATTGACAAGCTAAAAGTGTAGAAAAAGCCTTGAAATTTAGTGAGTTATGTGAATTTAATGCATTTGAGGCATGCCATGGTTAATTTAGGTATGGTTTGGGTAGAAATGTTATATGGGACTTAAGGTTTTTATGGCTAAAGTATGTGTGCTAAGGAATTAAGGTTGTATTAATTTTATTGTGTGCGGTTTGAATGATTTAAGTGATGAATTAGTGAAAGGAATTGATGGAAGGGTGATGGTTCACTTTGGCCAAGAGGTGCCTTGGGTTGCAAGGTGTGTGTATGGCATGGTAGCATAGGGTGTTAGATGGGAAATGCTATATTAAGGATAGAATTATATGTATATGTGGTGAATTTGGTGGATAAATGGTTGTAGGTATGTGTTCATGGTATGACCAAGGCATGTGTAAGGCATGCCAAGGCTTGGGTTGCATGATATGTGATATGTGTGTGTATATGTATGCTTGAATGATACCATTATATGTTTATACATGATTGAATGTGAACAAAAGCATGTATATGGCCAATAGCAAGCTTTAGTCGAGAGGTATGTAGGGTAAGGTAGGAATGACGTGCATGTTACGACATGGTATATGTGTGTGAGAATGTCATGGCAGATTGAGCATGAAATGTGTGATGTGAGATTGGCATGAGATAGATGAAAATGTGTGAGTAATATGACATGATAATGAATAGATAGTGGTAAGGAATTAATGTCAAAATTGAGCTAAAATATGACTTGAAACTGTTTAAAATGGAGTTGTAAAATTAACCTAAAATAGAACTTAAAATGGCATGTAATTGGACCTAAAATTTGGATACTTTATGAGACTTGTATCGAAGAAATTTGAGGCCATTTTTAAGGCCAATTGAGATGTGCAATTGATATGGCTTTAGGCCTATATAAATGTGTCAAAATGGATGCAAATGGCATGGAAAAATGCTAAGAAAAAGGCATGTTTTGGACTTGAACTGTGTACATAAAATGCTAAAATGACCTATAACTGGCTTGGAAAAATGATTTAATGACTTATACACTAGAAATGGTTTTGGACTTAGACATAATTGGAATTAAGACAATGAATATAGTGGACCTAAATATGCCTAAGCAAGTGACCAAAATTGTCTTAGAAAAACAAGCCCGTAACAATCTAGTAGGACTAAAAATTACCTTTAATTGTCTATGTCAAATTTCAACTGTCAAAATAAATTCATGACTGACTATTAATAGATTTTAAATATTATAAAATGATGATCAATAAATAAGTAGACATTAAATAAAGATAGATGCCATTAGTTAGATACCCACTGGATGGGTTGACCGGTAAACTAGGGATTAACAGCTGCTAGATATTTGATGTCGATTATTTAAATATTGGGAGGTTTAC
>CANXYI010894587.1:0-10298 GCA_948208565.1 Hura crepitans
TTATAATCCTTAATTAATTCCATTTAACTCCTCTATCTCAAGTTTAGTTTCTTTTGTATATGAAGATACTTAAGACCTTTAAGGTCAATATAGATATAGTACTTCTCCCTATAAAGATAATGTCTATAGATTTTAAAGCAAACACAATGGCTATAAGCTTTAAATCATAAGTAAGGTAGTTCCTCCTATGTGGCTTCAACTATCTTGAAGCACAAGCAATAACCTTGCCATCTTGCATTATAACACACCTTAACCCATTGTGAGATGCATCACTGTATATAGTGAAGTCTTTCTTAGAAAGTGGTTGTATAAAAATTTGAGCCTCTGTCAACATAGGCTTAAGCTGATTAAAGCTTTCTTAAGACTTATTGTCCCAAACAAACTGAATATCCTTCCTAAATAATCATGTCATAAAGGCTGCTATCAATGGTAACCCCTTGACAAACCATTTGTAGTACCCTACCAACCCTAGGAAACTTCTAATCTCGGTAGTTTTCCTAAGTGGCTTCCACTCCATCACTATTTCAATCGTGCTATGATCAACTCGAATACCATCAGTTGATGTTGTGTGTCCAAAGAAAGACACTTCACTCAGCCAAAACTCACACTTATTGAGTTTGGCAAATAGTTTTCCTCTCTTCAAATCTAAAGAACTTTTCTCAAATATAGTTCATACTCTTCCTTGTTCTTTGAGTAAACTAGAATATCGTCTATGGAAACTACCACAAACTAATCAAGGTAAGGTCTAAAAACTCTATTCATCAAGTCTATGAATGCTGTAGGAGCATTAGTAAGCCTAAATGGCATAACTAGAAACTCATAATGACCATTCCTTATCCTAGAAGCAGTTTCTGGCACATCCAACTCCTTTACTCTCAACTGATAATACCTGGATCTCAAATCTATCTTAGAGAACACTCTGGCTCCTCTAAGCTGATCAAATAGATCATCAATATGTGGTAAAGGATACTTATTCTTAATGGTCACTTTATTCAACTATCAATAATCAACACTTAATCAAAGTGAACTATCCTTTTTTTTTTTACAAATAGAACCAGTGCTACCCATAGTGAAACACTCCGTTTGATGAACCCTTGTTTAGCAACAATTGCAACTGAAGCTTTAATTCTTTCAACTCTGCTAGTGCCATCTGATATGGAGCTATCAATACCAAAGTAGCACTAGATAGAATCTCAATACTAAACTTAAGTTCTCCTTTTGGTAGCAAACCTAATAATTCTTTTGAAAAAATATCAATAAACTCAGCCACAACAACTATGATGCTCACATCTAGTTCTTCTATTCTAGTGTCACACATATGACCAAGATATGACTGATAAGCTGTCTTTATCAATTGTCTACTGTGACTACAGATGTCATATTAGATAAGAAGTTGATTCTCTCTTTAATGATTATAATTTAGAGTCATTATTAGCTAAGAGAGTTAACCTCTTATGCTTGCAGTCCAAAATCGACTGATATTTAGACAACTAGTCCATTCCCAATATCAAGTCAAAATCATTGAATGGTATTTCTATAAAGTTAGCAAGAAATTAGTGGTCTATTATCCATAAAAGACAATCTTTATACACTTAATAAACTATCATATGCTAGCTCATGGGTTTACTAACCATGATCTCTAGGTCAAATGGTTCTAAAATTAACCCTCGGTCTTATACTCATGATGTGTAAACATACGAATGTGTAAACCCCAAATCAATTAATGCTAAAGTAAGAGAGTCAAAGAGAGGGAAAAGTACCAGTTATGATGTCTAGCTTATTAGCATCCTCCTGAGCTCTAATGGCATACTGACAGGCAGATGCTCTATGCTCATGTTGAGACTCTGATCTATCTCTCTGAGCTCCTTTGGTTCTCTCTCCTCCACTTCCTTTTTGGCCTCCAGTATATGCGGGTGTTAATCTCTAACCCATTCTCTATCCTTGTCCATAAGTATAGCACATACCTAGCTTCATCTAACATTCTCTCTTATGCCTCTTAAAACATGTCTGACAATGGGGAATTGAATCTCTCTTACCCACTGATCCTTATGTAGAGGTAGCTTGAGATTGTGGTTGGCCATATTTCCCTTTACCACTCTGTGCTGGTTTCTATGACTAACCTTACTTCTGAGACTGTTGGTTTAAACTAGACTGAAATATTTTATACATCTTCCCTGACAGTGGAGTAGCATTAGATGTTCCCTAACCAGCTGCTCTTTTCTTCTGATAAAACTCTTTCTTCTCTTTCTGTACTCTCTCAGTAGATTTACAGATTGACACTAACTGAGAGAAATCCCTTATCTTTATCGGTACCACTTGAGACTTGATCTCAACATGTAGACCCTTTTTAAATCTCTTGCACCTATTTGCCTCAGTAGTGATGGTATCCTTAGCATATCTGCTAAGTATGGTTAACTCCTTCTCATATTCATCTATCATCTTTTGATTTTGCTTAAGATCTATGAACTATTATTGCCTCTCATTAAGGTAATCTTCTATGATGTACTTCTCGTGGAACTCAGTCAAGAAGAACTCCCATGTCACTTGGTCCTCTATCTTATGTTTTATAAGGACCTCCTACCACTCTGATGCCTCTTTTTGTAGGAGTGAGAAAGCACATATCACCTTCTCCTCTGGTGTTTACTGTATTTATTTCATGATTTTCTTGGTACGATCAAACTAATACTTTACCTTCTTCAGAGTCACTTCTCTTTAGCCCCTATCTTCTTCACCCATTCTAAATAAGTCTTCTTGATAGCTAATGGTACCTCAAGCTGTGGTGTTGGTGGCAGAGCAGTAATATTAGCTTGCCTCAATAGTTAAAGCATCTCCTACAAGAACACTAGCAAAACCTATCCTATGGATTATGCATGTCTAGCTACACTAGTAGATGTAAACCCCATTCGCATGACCTTAGGTGCTATTGTAGTTGAAGTATGATTCTCGACTTCATCATCACTACCTTGTGCCGAAGCACTCATCGTATCTGTAAGTAAGAACACAAATTGATAATCCTCAACATCTAATAGTATGTGATGTAGAATCTAGACTCTAAAGCACTTAAATGTTTCTTAGAAATGCCTAAACTAGATTTTTCATACCATAAAATATGACACCTTTTACCTAGTCCAGACATCAATCAATTGTGGAACTCGACTAAGGTGCGCATGTAAATTGAGATATCCAAATCATATATCCCTTTATTTAATATATAAAAACATTCTCATTATAATTATGTTGTGCAAAAATACATGTTTTCAAAAACCTTTTTCAATAATATTACATATTTAAAAATTGGGAATCCTTGTGCCAATATTTTGATATCATAATAGCTATATTAGGCATTATCCCAAATTTTGAATAGTAACATGTATAAGAAAATACACTTCTATATCTTTTTCACACAATACCACATACTTTCTATGATCCTCTGATTATTCCATAACACACAAACACAACACAAGATACCTTAACCTTAGGAAGAGATATCATATAGCACAACATGTAATTTCACAATTTAATATGGTTTACACATTTTAAAATCTAGAAAGAACGTTAAATTACAATTTAGATACATCATTAGGCCCATTCCCATACAACATACATTTGAGTGCATCCTATACATTACAATCATATTATATACACAATCTTTACCAAAAGAAAGCTTTCTCTTGACAAGTCTTGATGTCCTGAGGCTTTGAGTATCAAAATGTCTTTGTATCTACATGTCATAAACAAATGACATGAGAAGCGAATGCTTAGTAGTGTAATCAAAGTATCATGTGCTAATTTAGCCATTTAATATTCCATAAGTACAATCCATTCATTTACATGCTTAACTATTTTACATATTACATAACATTCATGCAAATGGTGATATAGAAAAATTACTATCAATTTGACATACATTATGCACAATGATATACGTATCATACATGTATAGCAAATAACCATATAAACTAACTATTCATCACATTGAGCCATTTTCACATCATACATGCATATATCTGTCATTTAAAATTAAGATGTGTATTATGTGTTGCTTTTATTGTTTGCTTTATTATATGAGCTTATGCCCATAGGGATAACCCCAAACCAATGGATAATGGGATCATAACTTATTCAGTGGCCCACATTTGGACCTTTCAGCTAGTGTACCAGCTAAAATTATACAGTGGATTCCTCCATAGAACCTTGCAACTGCACCCGTGTGTGCTTGTGCAATGGATTCCCCCACGGGATCTTATGACTGCACTCATGTATTTGAAGATCTTAGTACACATATCTATAGGTAAGACTCAAAGTGAACCTTTGGATCTCATCTAAGCATTGAAGTGCCCTAGTAACTACTATATCCCCTAACTGATCGGTCAACCTATCTATTCCTAAGTTATTGCATCTTATGGGCTAAAAACCATTATTTATAGTTTCACCACATTAAATAAAGCATACACAGCTTCTAATTTACATGTTTTAGCCATTGTATGCCTAAAAGAATTTATTTTCATTAAAAATATCATTTTTAGCATTCATGCTCATTTTAACATACCATTATGCCATTTTCATGCCATATGTGCAATCAATCACAATATCCATCTCATTTATGAATTTTAAGCATGTATAATATATACAAATACTCAATTAAGGTCATAAATCCATTTAGGTTAATTTATGCCTTTAGGTCTATCAAATTTTCATTTTAAGGCATAATGTGTTTTAAAGGACTCTTTTTAGCTCTTTTTTATTTTAAGACATATTTTGGTCAAAACCCTTTATTTTTTCATGCTAGTAATTGCATTTGAACTTAACATAAATGGTGAAACCTATATACATTTCAATATACACCATTTATGAGCCATCATACATATGCACACTTCATATACACATCATTCATCTTTATCAACATTCATGTACATAGTCATATTCCATCATATTCCATGACTATATATATATGTGTGTGTGTGTGTGTGTGAGTTTGTGCTCATGCATTTTTAAAGCTTAAGTACCAAAACTTGTATGCTTTCATGCCTATTAGGAATTTTGACCACTATGCCACATCCACACTAAATGTTCATTAGCTAACTCATGCCAACTTACATAGCATAAAACCATAATTTACAATGTATTTATGTACATAAATAGTGTCCAAAACGTGTAAATTATAAGCCTTTAATCCATTTAGGCCATTCGGCCACTTATCCATATTTAGCCCTTTATTAACTAATTTCACTTAACATGCCCAATAAGTGTGCATGCATATGACCATTCATCATTTTTAACACATTTCACTTATTAATCATTTTTTATAGTCATAAACACATATAAATAAATGTATGGAACCTCATTTTTCACAATATTTTTAATTCATACTAACCATCGTATTAATAGTCACCATTAATCTCATATGAAGCCATTTATCACTTAAGAAACATGCATCCTAAGTTGGCACATAAATCAATCAGCCAATGTAAGCACAAAATGATCATATTTTGCACATTCCACTCATACATTAAGCAAACATATGCCTAATGTCATTAGACATACTCACTTAAACACAGGTAAAGGCATTTTTACCCATTTATGTACATATAACCAACATAATACACATATTGAGTATTTTACATTCCTAATGTCTTACTTTCATTCATTAATAATGATGCCAATTAAATAAAGTAACAACAATTTATTCTCATTTAACCTTAATTACTTAATTAAGCTATTTTATGCCATACTATCCTATTATGCTTCTTATAGCACATTTATTACTTTCACTTAATTTCAATCCATTAAAATCATTTTAAAAACATTAGTATACCTATTTCATGCCATGCAATATAATAAAACATGTCATTAATGGTAAAATACAATATCAAGCATTTATTAAATATTATGCCTAATATGGAAATTTAGGAATTTTAATTGAATTCGCACATTTTATTTCAATTACACATATCGAAATGACTGAAGAGGAACCTTGAGGTCCATCTATTCTTTTCACCTTGCCCTTATCATGATTCAATTTGGAAACCCCTAACATAAACTGAATAAAACTTCAAAAAACCTTAATATATCAACAATAGATTCAAAAATCAATCTAAAACTATATTATGTCTCTTGAGCACCCCTAATATGTAGAAAAAAAATGATAGAAGTTAGAAATTCTTAGCCAAAAAAATGTAGGTTACCATTCATGGGATAGCAAAACTGTAATTTTGAGCAACCTTTTTCAAAAATTCCACTTCTTAAAAGTGTTTTGGGGCATGAAGGATCATAGGAATTAATTTACAAGAGCAATTAGGGCTATAATAGAGGAAAGAAAGTAACAAAAATAGGGGAAGAGGGAGAGAGGTTCTATCGGGTTTGAAAGAGGAGGAGAGGGAATAGTGTTGTTGACTTTTTAAGCTAAATTGACCCTTTTATACCTCTCACCAAAATTCCTTTATTAATGCATTTTCTTCCTTTTTTTCTCTCTCTTTCTAAACCCAATTAATGGCCATTTTCATTTCATAAATTCCTCTTAATTATGCCCTTAATCCCTCTAAAAATTTGAGCTTGGAAAATGAAAAAATTAGACTGAAAACACTATTTTTCATTTTACCTGATTTTTGTAAAATAACTTTCTAATATCTAAAAATTCTAATTTTATCACCATTAAACTCATTGGAATTTTTAAGTATCATGTTGTATAAGTTTCATAATTTTTTGAGCAACTTTGAAAATAATTTACAATTCAGTATTGCCTTGGTCACTATTCTTAAGATGCCACCATAAAACCTTTCTTAGCATTTTTAACCACTCTAGTGACCTTTGATTGATCTCAAACTTTATCCAAAATTATTTTATAATTAATACTTTCATCCAGTGATTTTAGTGCATCTCGAGTCTTGAGAACACTATTCATCTCAGGAAAGTACAATTCATAAATGTTAGGATTTTTCTAGCGTTACAAGGCCAATATAGTAATTAGATTGTAATTGCAAACACTTTCAGTCATACAACCTAAGAGAAGTTCCTAAGCTTGACTAGATAGGCTCATAGTTTGGTCAGAAAAGCTTTCATATCTCTCATAAGTAGGGGTCCTTCTTAACGAGTCTCTCCAATTAAGCATAATAGTGACTGCTTAGTTCACCATTTCATATAATCGAAGGTACAAGGCTTTTAAGTGATAGATATGCTAGCAATTCCCCATTCTTGAATGAAAAATAAGGTCATAGTTTGCAATACCATCTAGCATAGAAAGGGACACAGTGTATATAAGATGAAAAGCATGAAATTGATAAAAATTAGAATATTATAAGGTATATTATATAGGCACTTTTTGATTTAATTCTCAGTCCCCAGTGGAGTTGCCACTATAGATTTTTTTTATTTTCCTAGTGCAAGGTGGTTAGTGTTTTGAGTTACCACCAGGCTCAACACTAGGACCACTAGTCTTTTGACTAGAAAGGGTTTAGAATCATATCTTATTTATGCCCCAACAATATACCTTCCTATATATTCAACCATTTATCAATCCCATATCATGCAAGTAAGCATTTTATTTAAAGCATTAATGTTACTTTTTCACTTAGAGAAAATAAATTACAATATTCAGAATATACAATAAGCATCAGTGTATTGACATCCATAAATTGTGTTATTGATTAATTATTGCTTGACCTAACAACTACCTATAATTCCATAGGAATTAGTGATAATTGCCTAACTCTTATCTCTAGGAGATTGGCCTTTGTTAAAATACATTTTTATGTGACTCTTATTAAGGAAAACTAAAAACCATTTTCTTATGAAAACACTAACTAATTAGGTAAAAAACTATTGATTTGAGGTTAGGCTTTTTGGTATGTAAAATGAGTTATTAATCTGCCTATTACAACCTAAAATAGATAAGAGAAATAAAAGGTAGAAAGCCAAATAAACAAATAGAGAATAAACTATTTTGTCCCATTTTTGTATCATAATGTCCGTGCAGACTCCCTAAGGCTTTAGTGTATGAGTGTGCAGACTACAATGTATCATAGCTATCCATCCAGACCTCATGTCTAATGAGAACGGTTAATCTTATGCAACTTAAGGAGAAAGGTTAGTGACCACAAATAATGGTCTGTGAGGACCTAAGAACAATACCAAATAGAACAATAACAACTTGTGTGATATAAATATGAATTGTCATGCTGCATGCCAAAATGATGATTAAAACTAAAAGAATGATGAATTAATCATGCAAAGGAAAACATGAAGATAAATACATATGTTCATAAGGATTAGAATTTAGGATGTGTCTATATAGACTACACACCTTCTAAAAGGGAGTCCATGCAGATTACATGGCAGAACACATATGCATAGAACATATACATCTATGCGGACTACGATCCTTGTAAAAGAGAGTCCATGCAAACTATGCATTAAATCTAGAATATTACTAATATGCATGTTAAGGGACAAAGTATGATAATGACATACATATAAGTCAACATGGTAAATAGAATACATTAAAACATAGTATACAAAGTAAAAGGAAAATTGTTATCAAATAATAGTCCACACAAACATTAAATTATGCACATATCAATACATTAAGTCTATGTACACTCTATCATGCATTAAGATAAGTCAATACAGTTAGAATGTTAGTTACAAAATGGTTAAATCCTATTATTGAGTGAGTACTAGAATTAAAATGGTTTATAACGTCAACCTACTCCTATAATCATTGTGGGGATCATATAAAATGACCTCACACATGATTAATCATGGGAAATCATTTTTTATAGAAGCAAAATATGCAAACGAATGACAATAATATAAGCATCAGATCTTCCCTTGTAAATAAGCTTTAAGCAATGACATAAAGGTAGGATTTTAGGAAAGAAAGGGTTTTATGTATGGATTAAGGACTAAAAGATTAATCTATCTTTAGAGTCCACACCTGGACTCTCAAAATAGTAGGCTTTGGCTTTTCTAATTACCTCCTTTCTCATACCGAAGAGAGGGTATTTATAGGCTTGGGGAATGACTCTCCCATTCAAAAGAGGTAGAGTTATTATAAGATTAGGAAATAGAGTTTGAATAAGAAGTTCACACTTTTAGAAGCTTTTCATCGGCAAGTCTATATGGACTGATGGTGTTAATGTCCGTGTAGCTAAGACTTTATGTTTGACTTAGTAGTTTATAGGCCTTGGGCTTAGTTTTAGGTTGAGTTAGCATAGTCCATGTGAACTTATGCTTTGGTTAGTTTAGGCAAACCATAGGCCATGGGCTTACTATTTTAGGCTAGGTCCTAGCTAGTTACTATGGACCTCATAGTATCAAGTCTGGGTGGATTTATATTAAGGTGGTCTATACAAACTAGGGCTTTAGGTTGTTTGCTTCGTTGTTTGATCCTATCTCTAGTTATCATTATATGCCTAAAAGGCAAGGCATCTAAACAAGTATATACATGAATAGTACCTTCCAAAGATGAATAGTATTTCTCAGGACCTGACTCATAGTAATGTGACAAAATGGTAGCCTTAATTTTAAGAAATTTTTAGGTAAATTTTGGAGAGGAAATAAGGTCAATAGAAGGTGAAAAACAAAAGTTAATCTTTTACAATAGGGGATTATGAATAGTAACACAATTGAAACTAAGCCATAAAATATTTTTTAATGTGTTTAGATGGACCTAGAAATGCCATATCTTAAGAATCAAATATTTTAAAGAATATGATGGCATAGAAATTGAAATTTTTGAACATTAAAAAATATTTTATAAAAATGCCTAAACGGCACAATTTTTTGATGTCATTTGGAATTTTTTCGAGTTTTCAACAGAACTACGATTTCCCCAAAATTTCACTAGCCTAGTTCTTAAAGGAATTAGGCCATGAAACTTTACAGGCATCTAATTGGATTTATATGAGGATTTTATAAAAAAAGTGACAATTTTTGGAGGTCCGAGCGGCCGTAGAAAAATTCCTGAAGTTCTACTGCGAATCGAGTTGCTGTAAAATGCTCAATTTTTAATTCGGCTACTTCTCGAAGGAATTTTGTTGTGAAATTTTGCAAACATGAAATTGGGATCAAATGATGAATTTATGAACAAACAATGCATTTTTTAGATAGCCATGTGATTTTTAAAAAATCTCCGAAGTTAGCAGCTCCTCTATTCGAGAATTCGAATCCTAAGGTGTTTGGGAGCCCCGTAACATGAATCAATGGCCCTCTAATCCCACTCAACCATTGTGTCACATAGGCAAGTCCATTATAAAACACCTAGCCCCCATTATACTTAAATTGGATTATTTTTTTCTCCT
>CANXYI010894764.1:0-13743 GCA_948208565.1 Hura crepitans
TATATATATATATAATTTATTGAGATGTGTATGAAATGAGATAGTTATAATTATAAGTTTGGATTAATACAAAAGGGGAGTTAAATATGAGTGCTTCATATAAATAAGTAGTTAATACCTCTTATTGGTTTGATAATATTAAAGTGTGTAGTATAATTGTAATAATATATGATATGGCATGTATAGGATTAAAATGACCTATTATAGTGATTGATATAAATATAACATGTATTAATAAATGTTGTATGAGTTATATGGTTAGACGGCATAGTATGAAAATATGAGGCATATAAATTAGATAATTAGCATGGAATTGAGTCATAATTATGGTGGAATGAAATAAAGTTTGGAAATAGACAATTTATGAATAGTAGGTATAAAATGAAATGATAATGTTAAAATTAAGCATTGAATAAAAAGCACCTTAATGTGTGATTATATAACCTGTATGGCCGAATGGTTTAGAATTGATCCATGAGCAATGTTTTCATAATTATGATGTTGCTAAATGGCCAATAGGAATATCATCATTAGATCTTTTATGATTTGATTAGCCTAATTGTTTAATGTGTTAAAAAGTGCAAAATGCTTGCAATAATAACTATTATTAATACAAATAAATATGCTTGATATGATAATGTTTGTGATCATAAGCCATGAATGGTAAATGGTGTTAACATAACTAAACAACTTAAAATATTCCCCTAAGGTCATGTGTTGACCAAATAGAAAATAAAACTCACTTAAACAACCTTATGAATTTAAAATATTATTAAACATAGAGATGTCCCATATAGATATACATTCTAGATTGGATAGGTTGGTCGATAAATTAGGGAGTTTAGTAGGAGCAAGGGCACTTTGATGCTTATTTTAGACGTATAAGTCAATGTATTTACCTTCGAGTGGGACCTAAGGGTCAATAGATTTGTATATGAGCCAAACTTATGGTTCAACATATTTGCCTTTGGGTTAGACTTATGGGTCAACAAATTTGACTATAGGGTAGACCTATGGGTTAATGTATTTGCCTATGGGCCAGGCCTTTGTAGTCAAAGTATTAAACCTTCGAGTCAATGCCAAATCTTCATGGTCAATGATTCACATTATCTAGTTTTGGGATTCTATTTATTAGATATGGGAAAAATAAAACGATTTAATAATTCCAAAGATAATAAAGAATCACGTGAGATAATTATGAATAAACAAATGATCTTAGGTTGTCAGATGTAGATATTATTCTGGAAAGTTGTTGTATGCTCAAGAATATCTTATATTGTCAAGATAATGTAGTTATGTGTGCATGACGTCTTCTCCATTGTTTTCATATATGTATATAAACTATGGATGCACTACCTAGTAAAAAGGCATGTTAAATGTGATTATACATTAGATGATATGATAATTGGTAATAAATAAGGTATGTAGTTTATATCAAGAGCACCATAAAATGGGTGTGATATTGAGGTGGAAATGGTATTCTTAAGATTTAGTCAATTTTATGTTTAAAATTACTAGAATGGCTTTAACTATATATTCACTATCTAGTAAAAATGCAAATTATACTTAATTAAGTTTTACGTAACATAATAAGTGGTAAAAGTTAAATAGTGATTATATTACAGTTAAAGAACAACTATGAAGCATGTTATATTATAGTTATTTTCAAGCTATATTCTCTATATTGATATTATGTATCCAAATATTTAACCTACTAATAATCTTATATTGTGTGCTTTATACTTTTTATACTATACTAGGTATACCACTAAGCTACGAAGCTTAGCACATCATTTGTTGTGATGCACATGTTCTATAAGACATAAGGAGTGAAGAATCCATACATAAGTAGAATGAAGTAGAATTTCAAGGAGAAAATGTATTTATATATAGGATGATATATATATATATATATATATATATATATATATATATATATATATATATATGTATATGTATATGTATGCATGTATTTATATATGTGTATATATATATATATATATATATATATTGTAATTATTATCGAGTTTGGTTTTGTTATATGAAGTGTCATTGGATTGTATTATGATGATGGATACTTTTAAGAGTAAGTTTTATATGGATGGTAGAACATAAGATTGAGATTGTTTATGAGTATTAGATGATATTTTGATATCAATAAACTTGGATGAGTTTATTGTACATGTGTTAAATGTGTAGAAAAGATGTTTTGAGCTATAGCTAATCAGTTGGATTAGGTTTGTCTAGAATAAGATGTAGATGTATATAAAAGTATTTTTTACTTGTTTTCAAATTCTAGATAGTGTCTAGTAAAACCTTTATGCTATCAAATTTTTGGCACAAGGACCTTAAACCATAAAACATGATAGTTAGTATTTCTATGACTATTTGATGGCATTTTAAGCTTTGAATGTCGAATAAGTAGTAAGTTGATAATTAGGTTGTGTGCTGCCTCTCGCTCAAGTCTGATCACTAATCCAAGTAAGGGGTGTCACATTTGGTGGTGTTAAATCTCTAGTTTAGGCATTCCTTGAAGTGAGGAATAATATAAGGATCATATAAGTCTCAAAGAATTAAAGTTATAAATAACATAAAAGAATGCTTATAGCTTTTGGACAAGTTACTTCCTAGTAACCAATAAAACATGGATAAGGTTAAGTTTTATGCCATCAAAGAGAAGTGGAGGTTATGATATAGCTAAGTAAGGGATATGATGGAGTAGCAATCATTGTTGTGATAGAGATATGATGTTAGGGAAGTGATACCAATATAAATGAAGGTTCTTAGATATAATTGAATTAAAAAGGTATTTAGAAGGCATAAGTAAGGGATAAGAAGTAAAGTGGAGAGAAATTTAGTGCAATAAAAAGTATGCAAGGATATAGGAATTAACACTTCTAGTATGCCTCTCATTTTCCTAAGAGTTAGGGTTAATTATCATTGATACATGAGACATTAGGCTAATTTATGCAAGGCATAAAATCATCAATTTAAGAAATCATATGAACATATTACATCATCATAAATGCCTAACCATAACAATTCTTCATCTATGTAGTTTTAACCTAATTAAGCGAGAGAAATTGGTAGGATACACACATTTGAGTGAGTAATTTAAGGAACAATTGAGACATTTGAAAGGAAAGTTATAATGGTAATGTTTTAAGTAGAGCAATAAAGAGAGTTGAACTCCTACAAATAGATGGAACTAGTTATTTAAGGTTATTGGTAACAAAAATTTTGTTATAATGAGTGTATAAATAGGTGACTAGTTGATAAGGAACTATGAACTAGAGTTGTGCAATAAAAGCATAAAGGTATTATCGAGTGAGATGGTACCAGATGATTAATGATAGGTATATCATACATAAAAAAGGTAATAAGGAAGACTCCAAAGATTGGTGTTTATGTATGATTAGACCCTATGAAATGCCTAAGAGGGGAAGTAAAGAAAGTATGTAAAGATATCTAGGAGATGGTCAAAGAATTGGTAAGTCTAAGAGTTAGATGAAGCATAGATAAGAGAGGTTGCTACATTCATGTAAACCACTAAGAATGGTTGATATAATAGCAAGGAAAACGAGATGAATAGATCAGAGATGTAGATTAATGTTAAAAAGTCTAATAGGTTGAATAAAGCATACACATGAAATGAACAAAGAAAGAATGCCACGAATTGGCCTAGGATAAAAAGGGACCCTATGAATTTCACGGAGGAAATTCTTTTAAGAGGGGAAAAATGCGAAGTTTGAAAATCTTGGGTTCATGTAAAGGGTGACAACCCCTACTAGATTCTTGAAGAAACTTGATAGGTGATGCACTTCCCGTTAGGTTACCCATCCTAAAATGGCTCCAGACCCACATTCATTTAACACTTATAGATTATTTATCATCTGGATAGATGTTGCTAAGATTCTCTGTTTATCACTTAGACATTACTTTTAAGGGTATATTTCACCTAAAAATTAAGCTAACGGTCCGTTGTTGATTTTATAGAAATTTGGGTAGCACAATGGCTTTCTAGGTGATATCTTGAAAATTCTACCTGTGGAAAACACTTCTAAAAATCTCAATCACATCTCCTATCACCCTCTGGACCCTTTTGGTCCTCCACTATTATCTTTATATCAATGAAATACATTTAATCACTACACAGGGTCTCGGGCCCAAAACATCAGAATCAGACAAAAATTAAACATGTACATAAAAGACCTCATTAATACATCACTGATTTTACTTATAATTAACAACACTAGCAGCTTCTAAGCTAGTTAACCCATACCCCATAGTATTTACATGAGTGCCTAGTAAAACCGTTAAAATACAAAATATCAGACCCTCCAATGTCTTTACTACTACACTGCACAAAACCCAAGGTTGGACCGCTATTTCTTGTTACCTATGCACCAAAACACTAGTACGCTGAGTATGAAACTCAGTGGTGAATTTGATATATTAAAAACATGTCACATACAAGCAAACAAATTCATTAACATGCTATAAATATGGAAATATGGTGCATTAAAGCCATTTCATAAAAATAACATTAATTTAATTGCATGATTTCATAATTTAATTATTTCCAATCATGCCATTACTATATTTTCATCACGTGCATTTATCATGTTATCTTGCATAAGCCATAGTGTTTAATTTAATTTAATAGGTCTAATTAGGTAGATCACACTTCAAGACACTGGACCAAGAGGGATATCAAAGTGTGTAGTGGCCCTACATTACGGACCTCAAGCTCCGCACAAGGCCTAGTGCAGTGGCCCATCCTATGAAGCCCAACCATTGTACCAGCTTGATATGATATTAGGGGCCTTAAATCTCCCTAGTACTAGAAAAAAATCAATATCATCTTATCATAGCATCATGTAATCACAACATAGTGCAGTGGCCCATCATATGGACCCTAACCGTTGCACCGATCTAGTTTGCTAAGTAGACAATAATATCAACATCATAATGCAATGGTCCATCCTATGTACCATAACCACTGTATTAGCCTAGACTACTATGTAGACAATAAATCATAGTACAGTGGCCCATCTTATGGACCTCAACCATTGCACTGGCCTAGTCTAATAGTAAGGGCCTGGATCTCCTTAGTACCAAACAAATACCTCGCAACTGCTATCCCTAGTTGATCGGTCAACCTATCTAATAGGCACTTAACAAATAGGCCATTCTTCCTTAATTCATCATTTCATTACTAATCACCTTGTAAAACTATTTATGATTGAACAACAGAAAGTTATTAATTATTTTTCACAATCAAATTTTAATTAGACAGTTACAAGTCATTTTATTCCCTACCGGACAGTTATAGGTTATATTCTCTAAGCTAGTTTAGGTCAATTTCTTAGGTAATTCTAAGTCTAATTTAAGTCCATTTTGTACCATTAATTTAGGTCCAATTATATTCAAATTATAGGTCATTTACATGTCAAATCATAATTGGTTATTTTTATAAGACAATTATGAGTCAGTATTCATTTTTAGTACACTATTATAGGTCCATGGCTACTATCTTTAAGGCATTTTTCCATGCCATTTTAATCCATTCCAACATGCCATTATAGGCCATAAATACTTTCATTCCATGTACCCTAATAAGGTAACAACAATGGCCTCACATTGACATTAAAATGAAATACACAAGGTGTCCATAATTCATGTCTATTTCATGTCATTATAAATCACATTATAGGTCATTTTTAGTCATGCTTTCTAAGCCCATTTACAAGCCATTTCTTACACTATTTCTTAACCCTTTTTTCTTACATTAATTTGTCATAATATATGCCATATTTTAATGTATGATTTCACATATTCCTTACCAATTCCATGCCATACATCACATGCTTATGATATCATGCCAATCATGCACATTATATACCATAACATACCATACTTACCTTACTATAACATGGCATACATACCTCTCGGCCATAGCTTGTCCATAAGTATACACATACATTTTCTATAATTCTTGACACATACATTTCATATATCATCATTCTAGCATACACACATATGTACATATGACATATCATGCATGCCATGCACATGTCTCGGCCACACATTTAACACACACATACATGCATCATCTCATTAAATTCAACCATAGTATTTCCCTTTGCATAACCACTAAATACATGTCATACACCTAACTTACAAGCCAAGGCACCCCATTACCCCTCTTGCCCATTCCTAGTATCACCCATAACCATGGATCTTCTCACCATATACTCACATAAATCATTCATCTCTATACCATACATATTCATTGGCCACTATATCCCCCACATATACATGACATAACACTGCACACACACACCACACACCTCTCGACCATAACGAGGCCATGACATTACACCCATTCCTTCCACTAATCATCATGCAAATCATTAAATTTGTATACAAACAACCTCAATTTAAGCGTAAATCACTAATTCATGTACATTACACCTCATACTCATGTCTTTCATACACCATTCTCACACAATTCACACTAAAAAACAGTCATGACATGCTTTAAATATGTCAAATTCACATACATATACTTGAATTGGAGTCTTGCCTATATAGTAGCAGCGTCAATATCCTTGTTTAACCTAATTTCTACCATAGCCTATATATAAACACACCAAGCGTAGAAAAATCATGAAAAATCACACAAGCTTTAATTTGAAAATTAAGAGCATAAGTAGGACTAGAATGATTAAATCTCCTTAGAAGAAAAATAAAAGGTTGAAAAGAACACTTACACATCAAAATTGAATTTTTGCTACCCCATTTTATATGCTTAGGTTTCCTTGAATTTTTTTGACTCATATGGTTGCTTATGGTATCCTTAAGCTTCATGGATCACTTCTTCATTAATTAAGGGAATTTTTAGTGGCAAAATATGGTGGAATTGGGGCTTGAATTGGCTAAAAATTATGGCTGAGAGGAAAGAGTGGCATCGGCCACAAAGGGAGAGGGAGGAGGGGAAATGGTGAGGTAGAGGAGTTAGGTGTCACTTAGTGCCCCTCCCTACTCACATGCACCTTATATAGTGGGGTTGGGATGGCTTGAATTGTGACACATGTCATCCAAGGGCCCCGAAATATCAATTTTTTGGGAAGTTTAGGAAATTTTAAAAATTCACTCAGACCTCATAAAATTGTTGCATCAATTTTAAAAATCCTCGATTAGGCCTACTTAAGGGCCTTTAAAATCTTGTATCAAAATTCGTTCAATACGACAGTTAATTAATTCTTTGGTTTACATGAAAATCTAAAAATTAAGGAAAAATAGTGAATGACCTTAGAAAATTAAAATTCCTTCACCAATAACCTTAGAGGAATTTTTTACCTTTTTGGTATGGTATTTTTAGGTCTGTCTGGGCACATCTCTAGTCATTCTTAGCTTAAGTCCATTTGAGCCTATAACCCACTAGGTTTTAACCTAAAATAATTTATTAGTTCTGCTAAATTTTTAAAATAAGTCATTTTCATCATTTTTTAGCCCCTTAAAGTTTTATTACTAGTATGCCTTACCTCGAGTCTTGTGAAGGTGACTTAGAACCTTGGGCACACATTTCGAGCCTCGAAGGTATTGTTCATGGATCCTCAACTTATGGGTATCACAATTCTTACCCTTTTAAGAAATTTCATCATCAAAATTACTTGGTGTGAATAGATATGGATATTGAGCCTTTATTTGTTCCTCAGGTTACCACATAGCCTCTTTAGTGTTATGATGCTTCCAGAGCACTTTGACAGTGGGATGGCTTTATTTCTCAATTGCTTGACTTCCCTCTCCATGATATGTACTGGTTCTTGTACATAGCTCCGATCTAGCTAGACTTCAATCTCCTCTACTGAGATCACATGTGAAAGATTTTATCTATACCTTTTAAACATGGATATATTGTAAATCAGGTGGCAAAGCTAGCCTCTATGCCAATGGTCCTACCTTTTTTATGATTTCACATGGACTAATAAATCTAGGATTTAGTTTCCCCCTTTTACCAAAATTGAGTACCTTCTTTTATGGCAACACTTTTAGAAACACCTTTTCACCCACTTCATATTCAATGTCTTTCCTTTCTAAGTTCGCAAAAAACTTTTGCCTTTTATTGGCAACTTTCAATCTTTCTCTAATAAGCTTGAATTTATCCTCTGTATCTCTAATCAAGCCAATACCTCAAATCTTCCCTTCACCCACTTCACTCCAACACAGAGGAGTTCTACACATTCTGCCATATAATGTCTCATATGGTGCCATGCCCAAACTAGCTTCATAATTGCTATTGTATGCAAATTCAACTAAGGACAAGTACTAGTGCCAATTGCCTTTAAACTCAATACCATAGCTGCTTAGCATATCTTCTAACACATATATCACCCTTTTCAATTGTCTATCTATCTATAGGTGAAAAGCTATAATGTAGGTCAATCTAATACATAAAGCTTTATGTAACTTCTTCTACAACCTAAAAGTAAACTTAGAATCTTTTTCAAAAATAATAGCCACTAGCACACTATGGAGTCTCGCAATCTCATCTACGTACAATTGTGCTAGTTTTTTTAGGGAATAATCCATTCTAACAGGGATAAAATGTAATGTCCTAGCCTATCTATCTATAATTACCTATACAACATCACATTTGCTTTTGATTGTAGGTAGTCCTATTACAATATCCATTATAACATTTTCCCACTTCCATTCTGGTATTGCTATAGGATGTAAAAATCTAGAAGGCACTTAATGCTCAGCTTTTACCTATTAACATGTCAAACATCTAGCCACATATTCTGTTACATCTTGTTTCATCTTTGAACACCAGTATTGAGGCTTCAAATCCAAATACATCTTCATACTACCTAGGTGCATAGAATAAGGAGCCTTAGATGCCTCCTTTACTATCTATAACCTCAGGTCATTTGTACTAGGTACACACAACCTACCATGGTAATACACATATTCATCTTCACTCAATTCAAATCTTGCTTCTTTCCTCTCTTTGACTTTACCCACAAGCTGTATCAATTGTTCATCCTTAACTTATGCCTCCTTTATCTAATGTTTAAAGTCTGGTTTAATCTATAATTTTGCTAAGATGGAATTTTCCTTTATATACCCCAATCTAACATTCATTGCTCTTAATGTCACTATAAACTTTCTGCTAAGTGCATCTGCAACAACATTAACTTTTCTAGGATGGTAATCTATTAGCCAATCGTAATCTTTTATTAATTCTAGCCACCTTCACTATCTTAGGTTCAACTCCTTCTAGGTAAAAAGATATGTCAAGCTCTTGTGATCCATGTGGATATAACATTTCTCACCATACAGGTAATGGCCCTAGATTTTTAAGGCAAAAACAATTACAACTAACTCCAAGTCATGAGTAGGATAATTGCTCTCAAGTGGCTTCAGTTGTCTCGAAGCATAAGCTACCACTTTCCCTTCTTACATCAGCATATAACCCAATCCATTGAGTGAAGCATCACTGTACACAACAAAATCCTTTATCAGTATAGGTTAAACTAGGATAAGTGCTTTAGTTAGCATCTTATTTAGCTTATCAAAACTTTTTTTACATTTTGTATCCCATTCAAACTTCACATTCTTACTGATTAACCAATTTTAATAAACCTTCTATAATACCCAGCCAATCCTTGGAAACTTTGCATTTCTATTGCATTCCTTAGAGCTTTCCATTCTAACACTGCTCTAAACCTACTAAGGTCGACCTTGATACCTTCTGCTAACACTATATGGCCTAAGAAAGCCACTTTATTCAACTAAAATTCACACTTACTCAACTTAGCATACAATTATCTCTCTCAGAGTCTATAACACAACCTTGATGTGTTATTCATGTTCTTTTCTAGTCTTGGAGTACACCAAAATATCATTAATGAACACTACCACAAACTAATCTAGGTATGGTCGAAACTCTATTCATTAGGTCTATAAAAGCTACTGGGGCATTAATAAGCCCAAATAGCATCACTAGAAAATCATAATGCTCATATCTAGTTCTAAAAGTAGTTTTAGGAATATTAGCCTCCTTAATCCTCAATTGATGGTACCTTGACCTTAATTCTATCATGGAAAAGATACCGACACCTCGAAGCTAATAAAAAAGATCATTAATTCTAGGCAAAGGATATTTAATTTTCATTGTCACTTTATTTAACTATTTGTAATCAATAAAAAACTAGAGTGACCCATCTTTCCTCCTTACAAAGAGCACAAGTGCTCCCTAAGGTGAAGTACTGGGTCAGATGAAACCCTTATCTAACAAATCTTGCAACTACACCTTCAGTTCCTTCAACTCAGCAGGTGCCATTCTATAAGGAGTAATAGATACATGAGTAGTAGCAAGATACAATTCAATTTCAAAATCAAGTTCCCTCTATGGAGGCAACCCTGAAAGCTCATCAGGAAACACATCAGGAAATTCAAAAACTATTGAAATCTATCTAAGATTATATGTGTAAGCATTAGTGTCAATGGCATATGCTAGATAGGATTCAAAACCTTTAAAAATAAGTCTTCTTACTGTAACAACTGAGATGAGATTATTCAAAAAGATTCTCTCAGCCACAACTATCACTTTTTGTCCCTCTACATTCTAGATGGTCAATATCTTGTGTTTATAATCAATTACATCTTAGTGTTTAAATAACCAATCCATTCTTAAGATAACATCAAATTCATGGAAAGGTAGTTCAATCATATTAGTTGGAAACAATTATTCATAAATCACCAATGGACAATGTCTTTATACCTTATTCTTAGTCAGACTCTGACCAATGGAATTACTAACTTGAATATCTAAGCCTATATTTTTGGTTCTAGTCCTTTATCATGTGCTTGTGTAGTGCATATCTAAGAATGGATAGAGCCTGGGTCTATTAAGGCCAAAACTAGAACATCAAATAAATAAAAAGTACCAGTGATAACATCTTGAGCTTCAGCTTCTTCTTAAGCCTTGAATGCATACTATCTAGCTGGTGCATAAGTCTCTGAACTTGCCCCTTAACTAGTATTATGCTAATCCCCCTACCTTGTTTCTGCCTTCTACTCTGAGGTGCTAATAAGGCTTAAGTACTGGTACCCTCTATCTATCTTTGAGGACAATCCCTCCTATAATATTCTCTCGACCCATAACTGAAACATCCTTATATCTTGGCCTATCTAAACTAACCCTAGTGTCTTTTATTACATGACCCATAGGTTAGGGGTATGTTTTGGCCCCCATTACTGGAGCATTGGTAGTTGGCTATGGTGGTCTAGGTCTAGATACTGAAGCTTGACTAGATCTCTATGGTTGAGGTGGTCTATGTGTTTGATACCCTATATGTGACTAGGTTTCTCTCTGCCCTTTACTGGTATTTAGGGCTAAACAAGATTGCCCTATAGAAAACTGTCTCCTTGTTTAGAAGACCTCTCTCTTCTTCTGCACCATTTCCTCCATATCATACACAGTTGATACCAAAGTTGAGAAATTTCTTATTTGTGTAGTAGATATCTACATTTTCAACTCTATATTGAGGCTTTTTTCAAATCTTTTGCATTTTTTTCTCTAGTAAGGATAAAATTCCTTTGCATATCTACTGAGTCTGGCAAATTCCTTTTTGTACTCAAATACTGATCTTATGCCCTATTTAAGCTCAAAGAACTATTGTCTCTTCTTATCTTTATATGAGTTAGGTATATATCTCTTTTTGAACCCTTTCTAGAAGAACTCTCAAGTTAGGTCTGCTGGTGTCTTTCTCTTTTTAATAGTGTCCCACCAATGGAATGCCTCTTCCTATATGAAAGAAGTAGTACATTTTAGACTCTTCTCCTCTATACACTCTAGCTATTCCAGTATCCTTAATGTTCTCTCTAACCAGTATTCTCCTTTTGCTGCATCATCTCCTCTAGCTCCTAGGAAGTTTATAGCCCCCATTTTCTTCACTCTCTCCAAGTATTTCATGTGTAGTGCAACTGGGGTAGAGGTGGAGGAACTAGGGTGAAACTATTGCTATGGTATGTCTGAGCAAATCCACTATCTACTATAACAACACTAAAGATGCTTAGGTCTATGGTTGTGCCTGAGGTTGAGACCTATGTGTACCATCACTTAGCTCAAGTGTGGCTACACTGCCTACTCCTTGTATAGTGGTAGGAGCATAATTGGCTACTTTTTTTACTCATTCTTCTGGTGCTCTGTCAATCATCTTGATTGACTATAAAGAAATATAAACTATTAGCCTCATTATAGTGTAGCATATTAGAATAATGAATTCCTACACACTAGCACCATTGTAAAAGACCTAGGAACATTTAACCTATGCTTTGATACCACCCAATATGACACCCCCTGCTAGATTCCTAAAGAAACCTAATAAGTGATGCACTTCCCTCTAAGTCTACCATCCTAAAATTGCTCAAAACCCGCATTCATTTAACACTTATAGATTATTTATCATCTAGATAGATGTTGCCTAAATTCTCTATCTATCACTTAGACATCACTGTTTAGGGTATATTTAACCTAAAATTCATCTTATAGTCCGTTATAGATTTTACAAAATTTTAGGCAACATAACAACTACCCGGGTGACATCCTAAAAATTCTACTTGTGGAAAACACCTCTAAAAATCTCAATCACATCTCATGTCACCCTCTAGACCTTTTTAGTCCTCCACTATCATCATTATATCAATCATATATATTCAATCATCACATATGGCCTCAGGCCCAAAACAACATAATCAGATAGAAATTAAACATTCAAATAAAAGGCCTTGTTTATACCTCACTAATTTTACTTATAATCACTAACACTAATAACATCTAAGCTAGCCAAACCCATACCTCACAATATTTATATGATTGCCTACTAAAACCATTAAAATATAAAATCTCCTACCCTTTAATGTCCCTACTACTACATTACATAAAACCCGAGGCTAGATCACTATTTGCTATTACCTATGCACCGAAACACTGGTACATTGAGTATGAAACTCACTTGTGAATTTAATTTATTAAAAACATGTCACATGTAGGCACACAAATACATTAACATGTTATGAATATAAAAATGCAGTGCATGGAAGCCATTTCATGAAAATAACATTAATTTAATTACTTGGTTTCATAATTTAACTGTTTACAATCATGCCATTACAATATTTTCATCACATGTATTTATCCTATTATCTGGCATAAGTATCAGTGTTTAATTTAATTTAATAGGAGCAACTAGGTTAACCACACTTTAAGACATTAGACCAAGAGGGATCTCAATGTGTGCAGTAGTATTAGCCCTACATTATGGACCTTGGGCTCCGTACAAGCCCTAGTGTAGTGGCCTATCCTATGGACCTCGACCACTACACTAGCTTGGTCTAATAGTGGGGGCCTTCAATCTCCTTAGTACTAGACAAATATCAATATCATGTCATCACAACATAGTGCAGTGGCCCATCTTATGGACCTCTACTGCTGCACTAGCCTAGCCTACCAAGTAGATCATAATATCTATGTCATAGTGCAATGGCCATCATATGGACCCCTATTGCTACACTGGCCTAGTTTGCCATGCAGACAATAAATCATAGAGGAGTGGCCCAACTAATGGACCTTAATTACTACACTACCTTAGTTTGGTAGTAGGGGCTTAGATTTCCTTAGTACAAGGCAAATACCTAGCAACTGCTATCCTTAGTTAATCGGTCAAC
>CANXYI010895008.1:0-10745 GCA_948208565.1 Hura crepitans
ATATATGTATATATATATATATATATATATATATCCACCAAAATTTAAGTTTCCACATAGCACACAATTTAATGATCTAAGTTTCCATAATGTACATCCACTAACTAATTCTAACCCTAATATACATGAGTGCACTTCGAAAATATAACCAAAAGAGTACAAAAATATACCAAATAGAGACTCAGCAACAGCTATATTGCACTGATGAAGCTAGACCACTACCCCGTCTATAGCCTATGCATCAGAACACTGCTATAGTGAGTATACACTCAGTGGCTAAATTGACACAATAAATGTATGTCATGAATGCAAACACATGTATGAGGTCATCTGTATACATGCATAGCTAGTATAATCATTTCTATATAGGTTAATCAAACAAGGTACCATTTATGTATTATGCTTCATAGAGCATTGTTATGCAAGTAACTAGTTCCATATACCATTTGATTAGCTCAATTATTTAAATCTATGAACTTGTTCAATTGCTATTATTATTAGCTAAATAATATAGTCTTTATTATATTTAATGTTATTCAGGCCTATAACATATAGACTACACTTTAAGATACTAGATCGCAAGATTTATGCTGTGCAAGGGCCCATATTTTGGGCCTCAATAGTTGCACCAACCTAGTCCAATAGTAGGGATCAGTCCGTAGACCTCATAATACCAGACTGGTAGATAGCAGGGATCAATTTGTAGACTTTCAAATATCTATAAGTGGGATAGTAGGGATCAGCATTGTGGGACCTCCCAATACCCTGAATCGATATATCTAATACAATATGGATGGATAGCAGGGATTAGCCCCATAGGACCTCCCAATATCCACAAAAAACTAATGGGCAGTAGGGGTTTAGCCTAGGTGGGCCTCCTAATACCTAGGTGTATAGGGTTTAACCTCAGAACCTCAATGGCTACACCTGCCATCACCTTAACCCATAGTGGCCCCAAAAGGTCCAACCTACTTAGCAGCTACTAATTCCCTAGTTAACCGGTCAACCTATCTAGTGGGTGTCTAATTAATGGGCCAATATACTATTCATTATTCACTCATGTAGTTTTTATCCACCTTTCACCTTATGTCATGCCTTTAACATCACCCGTGTTAATTTTACACACCATTGCACACATTTTCCCATGTTAGGTCATTTTTCGCAAAGTTACTATTCATTTAGTTATTTTTGCATAAGTTACTATTCATTTGGTCATTTTCGTGTAAGTCACTATTCATTTGGTCATTTTTTACCATTATGAGTTCCATGTCCCTAGTTCATACTAACCATGAATTCACCATTTCCCTAACTAGTGTGTTTCAAGATCATCATAAGTCTAACCCTCATTCTTATGCCATTAAGTGCACACATACCATTACAATGTCAAGTAACACCATGGTAAATCTAATTTTGATCACAATTGACATAAATCATTATATGTCACTACTTACACTTCTCATTTACATATCTACTATAATTTATACTTTATTTCCATCTCAAAGCCGCACTTTCCATGCCATATACACATATAAATATGACATACACATGTTTTAGCCATACCTAACACACACACTTACATGTGGTTTCTTTCACCTGGTTTTATGTATACAATGTTATTTTTACACTGTTAACACAACTATACCATCCATTTGCATCAATTATGTGCCTAAGACTAAGAAATGCCATTTCCATACACATGTACACACACACATTCATGCATAACCACTTGACATACATAAATTAAGTCAAGTCCACATACCTAGGGTGTGAAAACACCCTTTTTTCCACCACTATGTTGCCTTGAATGGGGTTCCCCTTTCATACTTTCCTTTTGACATAACATAATTAAAATTTTTCTTAAAAAATTCCTAAAAATTCTATATAACTCCAAATTGAAATATAAAACCATAGGACTTCTTAGAATATTTTAAACTACCCAAAAATAAAATTAAAATTAAATTAAAAACACTTACCTAAGTTTTTCACTATTAACAAGTCTAAATTTCTCCTTTTTTAGCCTCTTTCTTATTTTTGTTAGTGCAATTAGCTTCAGGAGCCTGTAAAGGTCAAGAACCATATGTGAAGTGTGAGATTTAGTGATGGGAGGAAAGAGAATAAGAGAGAAACCTTAAATGGCATCGGCCAAATGGGGAAAGAAAGGGGTGAAAGGTAGGTTAGCCCATGTGACACCCCCCATATGTTCAACCCCTTTTATATGGGAGGGGTGGATGGCTCAGATCGTAACACGTGGTGATCTAATGGTTCGTATTCTCCTAAATTTCATTTAAATTTCAAAAATTTATGGAAATCTCTTTAGACCTCAAAAAATGCTCATTTTAGTTTTAAAAATCCTTGACTAGTGCCATTAAGACTTTTGTAGAATTTCAAGTCAAAATTCCACTATCAACTTTAAGCTACTTTTCACCTATTAAAATAAAAAATTCAGAATAAATATCAAATGACCTTATAAAATTAAAATTCCTCCACCACTATATAGATTGGAATTTTTGAGGTAAAGGGTATGGTATTTTTGGGTCCGTCCAGGTACATCTCCAGGCAATCCTAGCACAAACTCATTTTATGTCATTATTCACTAGATCTTAACTCAAAATGATTTATTGGTTCTACTAAATTTTTAACTTATTTCATTTTGTCCATTTTCTTACCCGTCTAAGTTTTATAACCAATATGCCCCTTGCTAGCCTTATTAAGGTGCCCCAACTCATAGGGAATACTATTCAAGATAAGGAGGTATTATACATAAAACTTAGACTTACGGGCTTTACTATTCTTCCCTTCTTAAGAAATTTCATCCTTGAAATTACCTGCTCTAAAAAGATGTAAGTGTTATGTCTTCATTTGTTTTTCACTTTCCTATGTGGCTTTTGTTATGTTGTGGTGTCTTTATAGCACCTTCACTATGGGGAATTTTTCCTTAGTTGTATCACTTTCTTAGCAAGAATCAACATCAGTTCTTCTTCATATGTCAATTCTGGCTACACTTGAATCTTCTCTGCAACTATATCATGTGAAGGATTTTATCTGTATTGCCTCAACATCGATACATGAAATACATCATGAATCTATTATAACTTAGAAGGTAAGGCTAACCTGTATGCCAAGGGTCCCATACATTCTGTGATCTCATAGGGACTAATGAATTTGGGACTAAGTTTCCCCTTTTTACCAAATCTGAGCATCTTCTTCCATAGCGACACCTTGAACAATAGTCATTCACTGACCTCATACTTAATATACCTCCTTTTCAAATCTATGTATGAATTTTATCAGCTCGAGGTAGCTTTCAACCTATCTTTTATAATCTTAACCTTTTCTTCTATATCTTTAATTAAGTTAGATCCTACATTCTTACTTTCTTCCACTTCACTCTAACAGAGGGGAGTTCTGCAACTTTTACCATAAAATGCCTTATAAGATGCCATTCCTAAGCTGGCTTAGTGGCTATTGTTATAAGTAAACTCAGCTAATGATAGATATTAATCCCAATTACCTTTGAACTCTATTGGATAACTACGTAGCATATCTTCTAATACTTGTATCACTAGCTTTGACTGTCTATCCACCTGAGGATGAAATGTTGTGCTATATGACAATTAAGGACCAAATGCTTCCTATAGCTTCTTTTAAAATTATAGAAGTGAACCTTAAGTCTCGATCAACATTGATGGCTACTAGTACTCCATGTAACTGTACAATCTTATCAATGTAAAGTCAAGCTAGCTTTTCAAAGGAATAATCCATTCTAAATGGCATAAAGTGAGTTATCTTTATAAATCTATCCATTATCACCCACATAATGTCACATCTACTTTTGGTTAGTGGCAACCCCATTAAAAAGTCTATAGTGATCTTCTCCCATTTCTATTCTAGGATTACTATTTGGTGTAACAATCCAAAAGGAACCTGGTGGTTAGCATTCACCTATTGACAAGATAAGTACTAGGCTACATATTCTGCTACTTCTCAATTCATTCTTAGCCACCAATATTAGGGTTTCAAATCAAGATACATCTTCATGCTCCCTGGGTGCTTGGAGTATGAAACTTTATGAGCCTCCTTCAAGACTTGCATTCTCAATCCATCCACTTTTGGTACACATAGCCTATTCTGATAGTATAAGCTTCCATCATCTCTTAACTCAAACCCTATTATCTTCCCCTCTTTTACTTTACTTATGGTTTGCACCATCTGTTCATCTCTTAACTGGGCCTCCTTTATCTACTGCTTAAAGTCAGATTTAATATGTATTTCTACCAAAATTACATCTTCTGCTATGTACTCCACTCTCGCATGCATAAGCTTTAGGGTGGCAATGAGTTACTTAAAGCATCTGCAATAATATTTACCTTTTTGAAATAGTAGTCAATCAAGCAATCATAATCCTTGATTAACTCCATCCATCATCTTTGTCTGAGATTTAACTCCTTTTTTGTGGGCAAGTACTTTAAACTTTTATGGTCGATGTAGATGTAACACCTTTACCCATACAAATAATGTCTCCCCACCTTGAATGCAAATACAATAGTAGCTAATTCTAGATCATATATGGGATAATTCTTATCATGAGGCTTTAATTGCCTATAAGCATATGCAATCACATTGCCCTCTTGTATCAATACACAACCAAGTCTGTTATACAAGCCATCACTATATATCACAAACTCTTTTCCCTACTCATGTTGAATAAGGATAAGAGCCTCTATTAACTTTCTTTTCAATCTATTAAAATTGGCTTGACACTTATTATCCCATTCAAACTTCACATCTTTTCTTATTAGTCATACCAGTGGAGTTGCAATCATCAAAACCTTAGTAACTCATCAGGGAATTTAGACACCATTGGTATCTGATCAAGGATAGGGGTTATGGTACTAGTATCCACCATAAAAGCTAAGAATGTTTCATATCCCTTCCAGATGAGTTACCTAGCTATAATGGCTGAAATGATATTAGATAAAGAACTTCTTTTACCCATAACTATCACCTCTTATCCATCTGACATCTACAATTTCAACCTTTTTCTCTCACAATCAATCATTACTTTATATTGTAATAGCTATTCCATACCTAGTATGACATCAAACTCATAGAAGGGAAGATCAATCAAGTCTACTGGAAAAAGTTTGATCTTGGATTACAAAAGGATAGTGTTTATAAATTGTATTCACCATCACACACTACCCAATTGGGTTACTCACTTGAATGTGTAAGTCTATAGTCTCTAGCTCTAGTCCCTTATCTCATGCTTGTGTGGTGCAAATATAGGAATGTGTGGAACCAAGATCAATTAATGCTAACATAGGCATATCAAATGTAGCACCCTTTACCTGGTCAGCACACCGAACTCGAGTAAAGAGCCCTACCACATATCGATATCCATTTTTGCTACCCATAAAACCTAATTAATTTAAAACTTTTTATTAAATTGACAATTTCTTACATTTTTTAGTAGTAAAAAAACATTGAAAATCATTTGGCATGCTTTACAAGGTAACTATTGAGATCATTGTGTGAAAAATTCGACAGCATAACAGCTGTACCAGGACACTTTCTCAAATACAACATTCTCACATACAACATCACAAGATATCACATAATCCATGCAAGAAAAATAAAGTTTTTACAATATTATAGTTTTAGTTACACCACCAAACCCAAAGTTTATAGATTAGGCCTAATCCCTATAGAATCACAAGAGCAACACTAAGAATATTTACATCAACATCATTCTACAAAAAGAACCAAAAGGACCCAAGAAGGGCAATCTTCATGTTCTCCTATGGGTTAGAAGCTTTGACTCTAATCTACAGCTCTATTTTTTACGCATCACTATAGACACTAGGTCTCTGGGGCTCTTGTGTTCGGTTTGCCTAATGATGATGAAAAGACAAAAATCCTAATAAATAAGGATATTAATGTCCAGTTCAAAAATCTTAGAGTTTTCTTTAAAAATTTTCCTTTAAGCCTTTGCTCGACCTAAAAAATCTCGCGGTACGACTTGAAACACAAGATAAATGGGAGTTTGTGGTATAGATTAAAAATAATAGTAAAATAAATAAAAAAATAAAAATAAAGAAAAATTATTTTGATAAAAGGACTATTTTCAAAAGGAAAATGGCCGTTTTGCCAACTAAAATGGCCGTTTTGCTGAGATGACCATTATAGAAGGGAAAATGGTCATTTTGAGGAAACAACCATTTTACACTCAAAACGGCCATTTTGGCCATAAACAGCCTTTTTCACCTCTAAAATAGCCATTTTCTACCTTAGGAAATGTGTGTAAATTTTGAAAGTGAATTTTTAAAAGGAGAGGTCAATTTTTTGAGAGACGTGCACTAGAAACACAATACACTTTTTAAGCACTATTTTCATAATTTCTAAAGATTTTCTGCATAATTTTCTAATCTTGTCGAGATCTTTTATAAAGGAAAATATACATGGTGGGTCAACTGACCTTTTTCAATTTCTTTCATTTTTCTTTCTCTTTTATCTATCTACCAGTTAGATGTGATAACTTATTTGAACAATATTTTTGTTGTATTTATTTGATAGTCTATTTCATTTTATTTTTTTGTTCATCTATCTATTTCACTTTACATACTAACATTTTAATTTTATTGTGATACGAGTTGTTTGATTTATTGGGACCTGATAATCCTTTTTTTTCTATCATTTCTTTAAACCTCGATGAAGTAGCCTTTTACCATCCTTTTATTTTTATTTCTTTCTTGCTATTGTTTTTATTTTTGTTCTTTATTTTATTTTACTTATTCTCTTTATTGTTGCTCTTTTTATTTATTTAGATTGTATTTTAGGACATTTCAAATGTAATTCTTATTTTTATTTTTATTTGGTTAGAATGTATTTTAGGTAATTACCATGTAATCTATTTTTATTTTAGTTATTTCCCTATATATTCCCTGAATGTTGTAGTAAGAAGAAAATGATTTTTTGCACGTTGCAAAAATAATCAAAATTATTTTGTACCTAACTAATTATTGTTTTGTTAATAAAATAGGTTTTGATTCTTCTTAATAAAAGTCATGATAATAAGACTTGCTTTCTAAAATTGACATACGAGAACTAAAGGTCTCAAAATAATCAATCGCCTGACTTCATATACGACTTCTTTAACTTTAAGCACTTTACTTATTTTTTGTAAATATGTTTTGTGATTCCTTCTACATGAAAATGTGATTTATTAAGAAAAAGAATAATATTATAAATTAAAATTGAACTTCCATATTAACTTGAGGTATAAATAAGAGTAGGGTTCTGAACTACTTTAGTTTTGGCCATACAAGGTATTTCCCAACTCTAGTTGAGTGGCGAGTGGTGCCCAACTCACTCTTTCTAGGCTAATAAAATAGGAACGACTTAAGATTTCTCTAATTTCCTTCTCGTCCTTCTCAAGATTCGAGAAGTGAGATTTAGGTTAAGTCTTTGGTTGTTTTGGTTTGACCGGCCTCGAAAAGGAAGCGACGCAAATAGTGGCGACTCTATTAGGGACACCATGAGATCAGGCTTTGAAAGTACCCCAAATTAATACGGAACTTCATATTATGAATTTATGATATTATTCATTTTTGAAATTGCATCACATACTAGTGCTTTAGAATAAGTTAGGTGTCCCTTTTATGCCCTAATGTCATTTCGAACCATGAACCCAATTTCACTCAAATTGGAAGATTGTTAGAGACGGCATCAAATCGAAGCCTTATGCATATAAGGTATATGAAATAGTGAAACAATCAATCATATGCTTATGATAAGATAAACCTATTGTTAAGGGACCATGACTTACATGACCAAACTATGAGCCTATGTAAATGACTAATAGCAACTTCCCCTAAGTATCCCTAGTTAAGGATACATTGTGTGCTATTTAGGTTGATATATATGAAATATGACTTAATCATCTTAAAATGCTATCAAACCCATTGGGCTTTTTCTAATTAGAATGTGTTAGACCTCACATTTTGACTTGATTGAATAAATCTAATGTATATGGGCTAAGTATCTTGTATGCACTCTTTTTATGAGAGAAATAATGTTCATCCACCCACTGTTCATTACTTAAACCCATTAGAACCCTCGATGTCTCACAGGCAAGCCCTTCTAGGAAAGAGCACGTTAACCTTGTGTGTGGGAAGTGATAAGGTGCGAAGGCTCTTGCTTGTGTTTATTATTGTACACATTAACATGTATTATAATTTCATGCATTTTCATTCCATCATTTCTAACCCTTTATCTTGTAGCCATCATAGATCCTCAAGCCACTTAGGTACAAGGCGCAGGCAAAAGAATAACTAGATAAGAACTTACCTCTAACAATTATAATCTAACACTCATGGTAGGACGAGAAAGTTATTCCTTTACTTCAAACTTCAAAGCTAGAATGGGCCAAAAGTTTGAGGAGTTTGAAAAAAGGATTATGTCCTTGATTTCAAGGGTAATTGCTGATGTTGTTCCTATTACCAATTCACCACCACCTAATGAAGATATAGCAGCTACACCTATTGGAAAGGCCACCGCTACCTCTAAGGAAATTAGCACTTGAAAGGAAGCTACAAGTGTTGAAAGGAAGGATAAAAAGGCTGAATACTTCAACTCGGAGTATGATTTTTGTGAAGATTTGGTTACACCTCAGAGATTTAAGGATGCCACTATGAAGAAGCTAAAGGAGAAGATGGAGGCAATGACTAGGCTTATCATAATGGGTAAGGGCCTAGACCCTAATGAACTTACTTTAGAGTTTGAGGAGATGTTACCCTCTAAATTTAAAATTCCAAAACTACCTAACTTTGATGGGACCACTAATCCAAGGGCCCATGCTAAGTAGTATGCCATAATCATGAGAGGCATAGAACTTAGCACAAAATAGAAGGTGGCCTATTTTAGCCTGACACTATAGAGGAGAATAATTGACTGGTATCACAAGCTGGTAAAGAAAGTGAAAGAAGATTAAGGAAAGATCATATAAGCTTTCATTAACCAATACAACTGTAGCACTTACATAAAGGTTACTATGAAAGACCTCAAGTTGCTTAAGTAAAAATCTAATGAGACCTTTATAGAGTACTTGTTAAGAAGGAGGTCTAAGGTTTTCGAGATGAGAAGGAAGCTAGAAACATTGGAATAGATCCGCATGTTTATCAAGAATGCTAACCTGTACTTGAAGGATGGTTTGAAAGAAAAAGGTTTAAAGGATTGGGAATCATTGAAGGATATAGTGATAGACCTATAAGAAAAGCATGATGAGCAAAAAAAGAGCTCGAGAGGGTTCAACAATTGAAGGAATTAGAACACTAAAACCGTGAGTGGAATGAGTTTCAGTAGAACCAATTTTTTTATAAGACTACTGAAGTGTCTACTGTAGCTAGGCACTATTCAAACTTGAACAACTTAGTGCCTAAAACGGTTCCAAAAAGAAGGAAAACTTTAACCCATTCTTTTTAGACCTATCAAGAATGAAGGCCAGCCCTATCACAGATTAAATTTGTACTGTCAGTATCACTAGTATACGGGCCACAACATAGATCACTCCTACACTCTGAGGGATAGAATTCAAGACTTGATCAACTCAAGATAGATCCCTAATCCAGAGAAGAGACAAAAGGGTTAGGTTACTTATTCAAATGTTCCTCCACCTGTTAACATGGTCAATTTAGGTTTATGGGAATGGTATGTGCTTTAGGACATTTTATGGAAATGACAATCTAGCAATTGAGAGAAAGGTAGAAATAAGTCAGGGTTCAGTTTGTGTGATAGATATATGGGCTAAAAATAGTGAAAGTGAGCTAGAGGAATAGGTCCAGGACTTATGGGTAGATTTAGATTCAGAGTAGAAAATAAGTGAAGAAGGAAAGACTAAAGCAACAACCCGAAGTGGTCGAGTAGTTCCTGAGGTGGAGAAGGAGACAATTCCCCCAGTTATAGAAAATGAAGAGGATACAGTGATGAAGCAATGGAAGAAGACTCCAACATAGATTTCAATCTAGGATTTGTTGCGTCAATCCTCTTCTCATCAATAAAAAAGTGGCTAAAGCCTTATATGCTACAATAGTTTCAACAACCATATCACTATTTAAGCTAGTGGCAATGTTCAAAGGAGAAGAAAAAGTAATAGTCAACTTCTCTGATATAGACTTTCAACTGGAAGGGCATCACCATAACGGTTCTTTATACATAAAAGCTAAAGTCAATGGTAAGCACATGGATTGTCTAATGGTTAATGATGGGTCATCAATCAATGTGTGCCTGCTAAAAGCATTAGCTGTGTATGGGATTGAAGATTCAATGATCTCTCAGTCCAAACTCACTATCATAGCCTTTGATAACATAAAGAGACAAGCGTATGGGACTTTCAAAGTTAAGCTTAAGATAGGGGGATTATAGATGATGTAGAATTCGCAGTGCTCAATATCCTTATGAATTTCTCTCTACTTTTAAAAAGACAATAGTTCCATAAGTTGGCAGGAGTTCCATCAACACTGCATAAAATGATAAAAATCCCCTATAATGGTGAGATAGCGACAATCAGGGCTACGAGAGAGAATCAAGTTTTGATGATTGAAATAACTAACCAACCTTTTAATGGTTTTCATATTGCTAGGATCTTCTTAGAAGAAGGATAAGGGGATGATCCCAAGGTGGTAAATATGCTAAAAAAGATGAACTATCTGCTCGGTGCTAGTTTAGGACATACTTCAAATGGTTCAATC
>CANXYI010895081.1:0-10300 GCA_948208565.1 Hura crepitans
GTGTGTGTGTGTGTGTATACACACACACACACACACACACATACACACACACACACACACACACACACACACACACACACACACACACACACACACACACACACACACACACACACACACACACACATATATATATATATATATATATATATTTGTAAAGAACTAATATGTGATTAATCTATTATTTTACTATGAGTAATTCAGCCAAACACCATACTAACTGTATAAAATTCTTATTCTTTTATTTATAATTTTTTTTACAGTAAATATTTTTTTTAAGATGTCATTCTTCACATTTATTTCATAAATTTTTATCTTTACATAATATTTACTATTCCTCATAATTTCGTCTTATCCCAAATTCTTATAGTTCAATTTTTCCTTTTCACATTTTCCTCTTACTACTCGCTCAATAGAGCTTTAATTATATGCCTAAACTATCATTTTAACTTAACAAATCATAACATGGAAATTCACTAACATCTATAGACTATTAACATACATGTTCATAACAACTCATAAAATAAGAATGCACATACCTTCTAATGAGTTTTAATTCCTAACTTCTTCATCCCCTCTATCATCTTTCGATCTCCCATCAATTCCATAGCCATATTCCTCACTAAAAGTCACCAAAACATTTTTAATCATACATAATTCCATTAAATTCCTTAACTAGTTAACAAAAATCCCTATGTAATTTAGTAAATCACATGAGCAACAAACCACTTACCAACCTTAATTGGCTTTTAATTCCTCTTCTTTTCCTATCTCTTCTCTTCTCTCAAATTCCACCACTTATTAAATATTCATATAAAGCCATCAACCTATCTAAATGTGGTTTATTATTTTGGAGGGAATTAATTAAGTTAATGAAAGAATTTTGGGTATATAGGGGTATGAAAATTTCGACCAAAGGAAAGGATGATAGGGCATATTTTGGCTACAAACAAAAGTTAATAATTTAATATTATTTAACCATTTATATATGAAATGGATGGCTAGGATTAAGACACCACATTTACACATGGATGGATATATTTAATCCATGTGCATATATATTAAAAATATCATTTAATTAATTATTCCTTATTAATTCCCTCTTTCTACATGGATTGCGATGATAAATCCATAACCCAACTTGATCCAAGGGCCTAAAATGCTCTCTACACAATTATTGGTCATTTTTCTTACACATAAATTTAATTGAATTTATAAAATTAAATTTTTTTCTCATAGTTCCCATCTTTAGAAAATTCCAACAATGTTATTTTGGTATTCCTCATAATTTTATACCATTAAGATGTGCCACTTACTAAATTTTCTGAGCACATTTATGAATTTTCCCATTTAGCTCTAAGTAATTTACTATCTGTTGTATATCGTAAATTTTGGTTTTGTTTTCAACTTTCAACCTCCTATATGACTTTAAATTATTTTTAAATTTCACCATAAATGCTTCACATAATTAATATGAATTGTAGGCCAGATTAATTCCATTTGGCTTAGGAACACTATTTAGGTCTCGGGGTGTCACTATTCACCGGGGCCTACTCTTGAACTTCATTTTTCTCTCATTTTCTCATCATTACTATGCCACATGTCACTTTTTTTTATTAATCTCATGTGCCCCTCTCCTCTTTATTACAATGAATAGTAAATTTCCCATTTTACCCCTAGCCTTTTCACAAAATTACCATTTTGCCCTTCACATTTTTTCGCTCAATAGGTCACACTAAATGACTCTGCACAATTCATACATCAATTTCATTCCCCACTTTTTTCTTATAAATGCATTTATATCCCTACAAAAGCTAGACTGATAGTTGGGGTGTGATATGAGATCATAATTGTGGGTTAGAGGATAGAATTTTTGTCTAATGTTATATCAGCTTTGATAGTGAAGTGTACGTTGAAAAGGGTTGTCAAGCTTTCTTGGCTCATGTATACAATACTCATAAAGATGAGTTGGATACTAGTCATATACCTATAGTGTTAGATTTCATGGATGTTTTTCTTATAGAGTTAACCAATTTGACATAAGAATAGGAACTCGAGTTCATTATTGAGGTTTTACTTTGCATTGCTCTGGCATCGATAGCTCTATATTGGATGCCTTTGGTAGAGTTAAAAGAGTTGAAGATTTAGCTCCAAGAGTTACTTGATAAAGGCTTTATTAGACTGAGTGTGTCACCTTAAGGAGCACCAATTTTGTTTGTTAGGAAGAAGGATGGTTCTCTTAAGTTATTTATGGATTACAAATAACTAAAGAAGGTGACAATCAAGAACAAGTATCATTTTGACATGGATAGATGATATGTTCGATCAGCTTTGATGAGTTGGAGTATTTTTCAACATTGATTTGAGATCTGGTTACGACTAGTTGAGGGTAAAAGAGTTTAATGTGGTGAAGGTAGCTTTTAGAATGAGATATAGCCACTATGTGCTTTTGGTAATGCCATTAAGGCTTACCAATGCTCCTTCGGCTTTTATGGATTTGATAAATTGTGTGTTTAAATACTTTTTTAACCTATTTGAAGTGGTTTTCATTGTGACATCTTGGTTTTTTTGAAGAGTAAATAGGATCATAATCAACATCTGAGAAAAGTTTTCTAAATTCTGAGAGATGAAAAGCTATGTGTTAGGCTTCATAAGTGTGAGTTCTAGCTTTGCATAGTGCTTTTTCATAGGAACATAACTTCTATAGAGGAGATTCGTATTGATCCAAGTAAGATACAAGCTGTTATACAATGGAAGACAACTAGGAATACCATAAAGATTAAGAGTTTCCTTGGTTTGGTAAGGTAATACAGACCATTTGTCAAGTGTTTCTCTTTGATAATAGCATTTATGACTCTTTTGTTAATGAAAGATGTCAAGTTTGTTTGGGATGATAGATGTCAATAGAGTTTTGACAAACTTAAGGTGATGTTAGTTGAAGCACCAATTCTTATTTAGCCAGTTTCTGTGAAAGACTTCACCAAATATAGTGATGCATCTTACAACGGGTTAGGTTGTGTTCTGATGCATAATGGAAAGGTTGTTGCTTATGCTTTGAGATAATTGAAGCCTAATGAGAAGAACTACCAAACTTATACTTTGAAGCATACAGATATTAAGCTTCTTCTAAAGATCTAGAGATAACATCTCCATACAAAGAAGTGTTATATTTACACCGACCAAATGAGTCTGAAGTATATTATGACATAAAAGGAGCAAAAATTGAGATAGAAGAGATGGAGGGGATTGATCATAGACTATGACTGTTTGATCTATTATCATCTTAGAAAGGCCAATGTATTGGCTGATTCACTTAGTAAGAAGTTTATGGTCACTAACAGAGCCATGAATGTTAGATTACAGCTTATAGGTGATGATGCTTTTATTAGCAAAGCAGCAAGTAAAGCCTAGTTTACTACAGTAAATCAAGGATTTTTAGAGAGATACTCATAGGCTCATAAGTGTAATAAATGCTATCCAAGAGGGCAAGCCTACTAAGTACAAAATCAAGAGTGATGCTTATTTTTAATACTATTTAAAGAGTTGTGTTCCTAATGTAGAAGACTTAAAAAAGTAGATATTGTAAAAGGCTCATAGTGCCCCTTATGCTATCCATCCTGGTAGCATAAAGATGTATCAAGAACTGAAGTTATCATATTGATGGCTTAGTATGAAGTGAGATGTATAAGAATTTGTGACCAAGTGTCTTACTAGTCAGCAAGTAAACATAAAGCATTAGGTTCTATCTAAACTGCTTCATCCTATAGCAATTTCAAAATAAAAATGGTATAGGGTCACTATGGACTTCGTTATCGAGTTGTCTATGATTAAGAGCATATGTGATTCAGTATGGCTTGAGGTAAACCATTTTATAGAGACTACTCATTTCATACCAGTAAAGATAGATTACTTTTTGGAGAAGCTTATTGAGTTATACATAAATGAGATCTTTAGGCTGCTTGGAGTGCCATATTCCATTATATTAGATTTTGACACACAGTTTACATTGAGGTTTTGGATAAAGTTTCATAATGTCTTCAATACTTAATTGAGTTTTAATACTGTATTTCATCCTTAAACTGACAAATAGTAAGAAAGAGTCATTCAGGTAATCTTTTGGCACTTGAGTTATCTAATGTTAAGTAGTATATGATGCTATGTTTATGCTAAAACAAGGTTATTAGGTGCTTGAGGATATGCTGAGGAGTTATGCTGTCAAGTTTAATGGTAGATAAAATCACTATCTGTCATTGGCAGAGTTTACTTATAACAATAGCCATCAAGTGAGCTTAGGTATGGCTTCTTATGAGACATTGTATGAAATGAAGTGCAAGACTCCTTTATATTGGAATGAGCATAGTGAATCTAAGGTTATGGGAGCATATTTGATAAAAGATGCAAAGGAAAAAAGTGCAGATCATCTAGGATAGGTCGAAAGTAGCTTCTGACAAACAAAATTCATATGTCGATTTGAAAGGAAAAGATGTTCAGTACAAGGTAAGAGATAAATTGTTTCTCAAGGATTCACCTTGGAAGAAGGTTCTGCATTTTGGCAATAAGGGCACATTGAGTCCTAGGTTTATTAGTCCATACAAAGTGACAGAACATGTAGGGACATTAGCCTACTGACTAGCTTTGCCTCTCGAACTCTAGCAGATACATGATGTTTTTCACCTGTCCATGCTTTAAAGATACAGATAAGATCCTATATATATGTTATCAGTAGAAGAAGTGGAGATTTGTCTAAAATTATATTATAAAGAAGAACCTATATTGATCTTGGACTAAGTGGTGAAAAAGCTTAGAAACAAGTCAGTACCTCTAGTAAAAGTTCTTTGGAAGCACTATGGGATTAAAAAGGCTATATGGGATATAGAATCTCAAATGAGAGAGCAATATTCTCAGTTGTTTGGACTAGGTAATGTCTAGAACGACATTTCTTTTATGTTGTGACACCTCCTACTGAATTTCCCAGTAAGCAGTGCCTTTCCCACTAGGTTACCCATCCTAAAATTTACTCTTCCAGTTCATTCATTTAACTTTTACCAAATTCCTATTATATGATTTAGCTTCACTCCAAAATTTGTTTTGTCTTTTTCTAGGCTTAACTTAAGGTCACACAAGTCTATTTATACCACAAATAGCCATTCACAAACTTCTTAGATTTTTTCTTAAATTTGATAGCAAAACAGCTGTCTGAGTGACTAACTAAAATTTTTAACACCTGTAGAACACTTTAATAAAAATATCTCACATCTTCTAGACCCTTCTAGTCCCTTAGATATACACCTAACTTCATCTATCTATCAATTTCATTAACACAGGCCTTAGGCCACAATCAGATATTTATAAATTAGAGCTTTACGCTCACATACCATATCATCAAGTAAAGGAAATCACATGTGTTAAGGTAGTTTGATAATATACTTATTACAAACCTTTGTCTATAATATTTATGTTCATACAAGCCACCTATACATAGGATACCCATTCCCACCTAACTATAATGAGTGCAAAAGCTATACAATAAATACATAAGAACCTTCTATCAACTATCCTCTAAACTCTGGCTGCACACTTTATGAGGCTGTACATTGATTATCCTTACCTGTACACTGAAATAGGTACATTGAGTATATAATATACTCAGTGGTGAACTCAGGCATTTAAATCATGTTATATGGTCCATTCATGCATATATAGTTACAATATTAATTTATTCAGATTATTAGGTTCAATTAAAATAATTTTGTGCAAATGAACTAAAGGCCAATATGTATACATGCTAAAACATTATTCAGATAATCATGTCAAATCATGTATTTTATTATTTTCCTCGGATCATATCTAATTTATATATTCTTTATTCAAGTAATTTAACTTGCCTGACTAGAAAGATGACACTGCCATACACTAGACCTTGAGGGAATAAAAATAGTGCAGTGATCCACATTATAGACCCTACCATTACACTGGCTTAATCAAATCATAGCACCCAAAGTGCAAATAACATGATGAGGTCTATCTAACAATCTAGTAAAGTGGCCTTCTGGGACCTTAGCCACTATATAGGCCATATTTGAAGATCAGTGATGTCATAATTAGGTCTACCTAGCAGACTAGTCTTTCTAACAGACTTCTGCAGTAGGTCTCTGAGACCTACGTTGCTGCATCGACATAATCAAGTCAATGGAATCAAGTGTGCAAAAGTGGACAATTTTTTATTCAATAGTATAGTACAATGGCCCCAATGTGGACCTAGGTTGCTGTACTAGCCATGCCTAAAAATAAACAATGTAACAGCTGCTAAATCCCTAAGTTGACTAGTCAATCTATCCAGTAGATATCTAACTAATGGGCCATTAATCTCAATTTATGTTTATTTCTTTACTGATTACCCTTTTATAATATTCTTAAGTAAAAAATAGATAGATATTATTTTTATCTCACTATTCAATTTTAGCCTGGTCTGGTATTGCCATAATTAGACAATACCAGGTAAATTCCATTATAATTTTAAATCCTATAATTTGCCATTATTTAAGGTATATTATGCTTGATTTTATTCCATAATTATTTTTCATATAACTGCCATTTACTATTCAAGTGTAATTTTGGTTCTAGTAATGGCCAAAATTGGACAGCTACAGGTCATTTCTACATTTTTCAATAGCCAGTTTTGGGTCCATTTCTTATCAATTTTTAATGCAGTTTTCACCATTGATCTCACATTATTCATAAGCCTTAAGCCATCCCTTTACTAGACCATTTAGAAGGCCAAATGATAGACATTATTCCTATAATATCCAATCATCAACTTATAGCCCTTAAAGGCACATGTTTAGGTTCACTTCAAAGGTACATTTGATGTCCCATATTTCAAACTTCAAGGCATTTATTCATTCATCAAAAGTCATCAAAGTTTACTTAACATTTTCATCCATATAGCTTTTGGGTATAGTAATATATAAGTCTTAATCATACATTTTCTTCACATTTCTTAGACATTCAAATTCTTATACATAATCCCAACATATTCACACACACACAAGTACATTTTCAAGCTAATTTAGATGACTAATACATAGTTTATGTCTTAGCCATTGTGAAATTTCCATGCTTTCATATACCAATCTATCTTAATACATATCATACCATTCATTCCATGCATCATAAGCCTAAAATACATATTAACCACACTTTAATCATTAGTATGGACCCTTAAATCACATGCTAAGCTAAGCACTTATACGCATACACACATAAGTATTCATGAAAGGCCTTAACACCATGTTTTATCACATGATCAAGCATTTCACAATACACATACCACTTGTTAATACTCTCGGTCATTGACTAATTTTTTATAAACATACATAATTCAACCATTTTTGCTAATACACCCCATTATTCCATCACCCAAACATGTAAACTACCATAAAATCACCTTAAACCCACATTCACACATAATTTAATTCCCTCAATATCTTAGCTAGCAAGCATGACAATAACCTCACTAAGCAAGATTTCCATCTCAACTACCAATTTAAACATCATAACAAATATTCCATTTAAGCTTCAAATTAGTACTAAATTGAACACTTAATTAGCCATTCATAGAGTTTATTTCCAGCCCTCAAAACACATTGGCATGAGGAAAATACCCAAGTCCACATACCTCAATTTACAAGAGAGAAAACAACCATAACTTCAAAATCTTTAAGCACCCAATTTTTAGCCCTTCAACCACAATAGCTTTCTCTTCCCTTTTTTAAGTAACTTGTCCTTGAATTTCCCTCAAAAAGCATTCAAACACATCCTATTAGACCTTAGGCATCCCAAACAACCATTAATAGCCAAAAAAAAAAAGCCAACGAAATCCAAGGAAAAGCCATTGAAACCCATCAAACTCACTTGCTAGACTGCTTCTGACCTAGGGAACTTCGAAGATTTTTAATTAATTATGGAGATATCCTATTGTTGTGATTCCATTTCCCCTAGCTCTCTAACACCAAAGAATGAATTTAGGTGACAAGAGTTCTCAAAAATGAATCAAGAAAGAAGATGAAAATGGTGATTTTCTCTGTAAGTGGCATCAGCTCCAGTAGCCAACAAAGCAAAAAATTTTCTTTTTTTGTGAGTGGACTTTTCCACCTATCACCACTCATGGACATGTGTTATAGCCCTTAGGCCTACTGGCATAGTACAGGTGGGTCTTGTAACCTCCTGAGCCATCCCAAAATGGCTCGATTTGATAGAAATTTTGGGAAAATTTTAAAAATCATAAAGACAACAAAAAATTATGTTGTTTGCTTCAAAATTCCTATTTTAACCGCAATTACATGCTTGTAAATTTTTGTGTCAAAATTTCATTGATAGTGCAGTTTTTTAGGCTGCCTCGATTTGCATGCCAACCTAAAAAATTATGAGAATTTGCAAATAACCTTTTAATTCGAGAATTCTTTCACCAATAGACTTAGTGGAATTTTTGAGCTATAGGGTATGATATTTTCAGGTTCGTCTGAGCATATCAGCGGTCATTCCTAGCTCAACTCAATTTAACCACACAGATCACTAGCTTATAGTCCAAAATTAATTATATGCTCTGCTAAATTTTTAAAATTTACCTTTTTCCTCAATTTAAAGGCCCTCAAATTTTTATGACCAATGTCTTCACCTCGGTTCTTATGCAAGTGACTCGGTATCCTGAGCACACTTCCCAGACCTAGTGTCACTGTTCATGGAGCCTCGATACACGGGCACTACAATTCTTCCCCTCTTAAGAAAGTTTCAACCTTAAAATTACCTTAAGTAAAAAGATGTGGATACTATGATTTCATCTGCTCCTCTAGCTCCCATGTAGCTTCTTTAATATTTTGATGTCTCCATAGCACCTTAATTAGTGATATCGATATATTTCTCAATTATTTTATCTCACGAGCCAAAATCTGGACTAGTTCCTCTTCATAGCTCAACTCAAGCTATACTTCAATATATGTCATTAGAATCACATATGAGGGATTTGACATGTACCTCATAAGCATTAAAACATGAAAAACATCGTGTATCTGTTATAGCTCAGGTGGCAATGCTAGCCTATAAGCTAATGGTCTAACCCTTTATGAAACCTCATAGGGTCTAATAAAACTAGGGACTCAGCTTCCCTTTTTTTCCCAAATCTCAATACCTTTCTCCAGAGAGAAACTTTTAAAAACACTTTTTCACCAATTACATATTCAATATCCCTTCATTTCAAATCAGCAGATGATTTATGTCTATCAACTACAGTTTTCAGTCTACCTTTGATAACTTTCACTTTTTCCTCCGCATCTCTGATTAAATTAATACCAAAAATTTTACTTTCTCTAACTTCACTCTAACATATGGGAGTTTTGCATCATCTACCTTACAAAGCTTCATAAGGTGCCATTCCTGAGCTGGACTGATAGCTGTTGTTATAGATAAATTATGCCAAAGATAGGTACTAATCCTAGCTACCTTTAAACTTAACTACACACCCTCATAGCATGTCCTCGAGTACTTGCATGACCCTTTTTGACTATCTATCAGTCTGAGGATGAAAAGTTATACTATAGGCTAGTCTAGTGCCAAATGCTTCCTACAGCTTCTTCCAAAATTTGGAAGTAAAACAAGGATATCTGTTAGAAATAATGGTCACTTGTGTTAGTTGTATGCCCTAGAGCATATGTATAATAGGGATAATTTCATGTACAATCAAATAATTATTCATTAATAAAATGGCATTCTTTATTACTTAGTGCTTAAGTTATGACATTTGCTTGATAATAATCTTAAACTATGTAATAAAGTCCATGGTATAAAATCATAGTACAAAAGAAATCATGAAGAGTTCATGATGTGAGATTCCTATTGTATGTAAATGTGATACAACCTAAATTATCCCTAGTCATAGTATTAACAAGATTGGACATTGTTAATACAGATAACTAGCATATGTTATACTTCTTGACTAGGTTAAGTAGTAGTTCTCATAAGCTGTAAGTATGATGATGCTTAGAGATAACATGTGGATGCTTATTTGAGAAATAAGTACATTAGAGACCTATCATGAGATCTTCACATGGATACATAATTTATGTTAGTGAAAGAATCTTATCATATCAATAGTGCAACTATCCTTGGACTTGATATCATTAAGGTATCTTAAGTATCAAATCCTATACTTTGACTCTAGTGCTTTTACTTCGCCATGAGCTATACATATCTAGGAGGTTGGGTATAGCATGAGCTACTTGAAGGTAGTTAAGTGATCAATAAA
>CANXYI010895130.1:0-11245 GCA_948208565.1 Hura crepitans
CGAATGCACACCCTTACCTTTGGGTATTATGAAATTTATGATGCAATGGCTAATGCCAAAAAGAAAATCAAGAATTTCATGGATGGCATTGAAGAGGCAGAATTTTAATGCTGTTTAGGGTAACGGTGCTGGTTGGAAAACCAGCAATTAAATTGATTAATTTTGCCATATTGGAATTGTTTTTTTTTTTTTGAGCCAACGACCGCACAATAGCATTTAAATTTGTTACATCTAATCCCTATCCTCAGCCTTTTCTTTCTATACCATTGGGTAAAAAAAATTATAAATTTAAAATTTAACTAATAAATATATATAAGAATAAACAGCAACCTAACGAATTCAATATCTGTTTCGTACAAATAAACATTAATTACAAGACTTCAATTCAAGTCAATAAAATGGAGAGAGAACCATATTACTGCTCACCTTCGTTTTTTCTTGTCAAAAATTTTATTTTTTGCTTTTATTTTGGTTCACACTAAAATATGAGTTTTTCAATCTGAATTAATTAAATTAACAAAATTTAAATACGGGACTGTATAAAAAATATATAAATTTTCAAGGATAAATAATAGCGTATAGGTGCATCATATGCGTGCATTTCAGCATTATTAGATCAAATAGTGATATTAAGATGTACGGTACCTTTACACACTAAAAAAAGTGCTTGAGTTTTCACATTAAAAAGATAAATAGACAAATAAAGGGTAGTGTGAAAAAAAGCATATATAAGTAGATAATTGTGTGAGGATTGAGCAAGGATATAAATGTGAAAATTTTGAAAAAAAAAAAAAAAAGTAAAAATAAAGATAATGGCTTAGCTGGTTCTCACTCTCACAATGACCACAAACCCGAAGAAAAGTGTCTCAAAATATTTGTGTTGGTACAAAGTGTAGAAACAAATTGAGAATGCTTGGCTAAAAGTGAAAAACAAGAACGTGCAAATGCTAGTTCTCAAAGCAATCATCATTATATCTTGAATCCCTTTGTGAGACCAAACTCCTTTCTCATCATGGATGCTATTAAGTGTAAAGTAACACATCTACCTCCCATCATTTTTAGTTTTGGATATGTTCCATAATACCATTTCATTTACACCATATTAATTTTTTTATACATAATTTTTTTGGCAAATTTGAGTATTTTCTATGAATAAATTATAACAAAAATCACCAAAGTGTTCAGAATTCAAATATTTATCCGGCCTTTTTTATCGAAAAAATAAATTTCATTTTAATATTTTTGAAACGCTAATTATCAATTTGGGTGTTGTTTTTTATTTTGACAGTAATGAGAGGAGACTGGAGGCTCGATATTTGGACTACTCGATACACGGGAATTAATTTTAATTCTAGGGTATTTTTTAGGAACCAATTCTTGAGCTATAATAAAAAAATATTTATTTATTATGCATGCTGAGGTATGCAATTTTTAATATATTAATGCGGAAAAAATTTAAGGTAAAAAATGAGGGAAATTTCCTAAAAGAAAATTTGGGCCGCAAATGGGCTTGGATTAAGAGATTTCCGAGACAGAGTCTCAGAAACCCCAAAATGGCGTTTCTATGAGAAAATAAAAGGACAAAATTACCCTTGCTGGAATTTCCCGCCAAAATGACGAAGCAGGCCGAATGATATTGAGAGGCTTGCTAAAACCCTAACCATACTGAAAATTTCTCATCTCCTTTGCGCTCTCTGAAAATGGCGTCCTCTGTTTCGGATTCGCCTAGTCATTCAGCCCCGGAGGTTACCGAGAACAACCTCCAGGTACCTACTTCTCATTGCATTTTACTGCTTGTTTGGTCTATTGAGAAAACCATAACAGGAATTTTTTTTTTTTTAAAAAAAAACTCAGCTAATGTTCATTGTTTGGTTTTGGTTTTATCGTTTTTGTGGATTTAGTCTCTTTTTGAAATTCCACGTCTTATTGCTATTTCTTTTTTGTTGGAAATGAAAATTGGTATTGAGGTTTGTACTTACTCCATCAGTGGTCATCACATTTTTTTCTTTAATTTAATTATGCTCTTTTTATTGCTTTCAAGTTTCAAAGAAAATGAATTAAAAAAAAAAGTGGATGCAAGTTTGAGAATGATTGTGTTGAGACATTGGCTTATGTAGAAAGATTAATTTAAGATATTTAGTGCCAACTTTTTCTTGGTGGCTAAACCAACTACTATTACGGTTGACATTGGTTTCGTTGTTCTGCAGCCCTTTTTTGTTCTACACAAAGGGTCATTTCAGAAATCTAACAAAAATTCAAACAGAACAGTAAAAACCAGGAGGCGGATTGATCTATCTCCGATGATACTTAAGAATGGTGAAAATGTAGAGATAGATAAGGCAGAAGAGAGCGATGATCAACAATGTATCACGAGGCAAATGGAAGCTTTTGAGGCTGTTTGGTCAAAAATCGAGTCGACCATTAAAGTATGCATCCTGATCTTTCCTTGCATTAGGCTATTTTTTTCCCTGTTCTTTTCTTTATTTTATGCTTTAAGTTCTCTTATCTCTGAGGGGATATAACTTGAGACGTCAAAATATCGAGGGCTTGTAACTGGTTGACAATCAGTGATCTAGACCAAGATAAATCTTCTTTGTATTTTTAAATGGCATTATGATAGTGATTATACTCTAATAAGCTATTTTAACAATGGGAACTTATGTCTTTCATCCTCTTGCAATGCCCTAGAGAGTTGAGATTGAACAAGAACACTCGCTCATTTTCTTAGCAACAAGTTTAGTGGTTATAATATAAACATGGAGAATGGATAACTTATCATCCTTTTTGCAGGATGTTTTGAGGATCCTTAATACAACCATATTCGATGAGATACATCAGTGGGTTCGTGAATCTTTCAACACCATTTCATCGATTGGAACAATTTCTTTACCTGAAGCAACTTGTTCTTTTCCTGTTGTGAAAGATGCTGCCTCTAAACAACTGTTCACCGGGTTGGTTCTCACCAGTGAGTTTTCCAATTAATAATTTCAGTTTGATGTATAGCCTGAGAAGGGAATGAAAATTGACTTCGTTTTTTGTTAGATGCACTTCAGTTAGGCAATAAGTTAAGGGAAAGCCTGTGTACCATTTATTAATGATGCTTAGGGTAGAATAAACTGAACAATCCAAATGTAAGCGTGTTTTTACTTGAAATTTACTTTGAACCCATATTTGTTTTTCCACAGTGCCTGAAATACATCTTGTCTCTAATATATGGTGCTAACACTTCCCAATTTGCTGGAATAGATGTAATGGATGTATCTAGAAGGATATCATTATAAAAGCTGCATTCGGATTGTGATACTGATTGTTTCAATATTGTAGTATAGGATCCTCCCTCCTATTCTTTTTTAGTTTGTATATTAGTTTTATGCATGACTTGATTCATATTGTAACTTCGAGGGGGGAAAAAACTGTTATTGCTTTTTGTTCCATTTTACTAACAAAGGATTATTCGTGGACGATAATTGGCAGAGAATATGGAGTTTGTTGATGATTTGCTGACATTTGAAGAGCTTGGCTTACACTTGAAGTCTCAAGGATGTTATGTGGCCAACCTTTCCTCACTGGACTTCTCTTTGAAAAATGGTATTGGTGGTTCTCTAAGAAGTTTATTGAGGCAGCTTGTAATGGTTAATTTAGATGTAAGAAGTTATAACTGCATTTTGTTGTACAAGTTAATGGCTTTTATTGAAGAGCCATGTACTAGATACTTTCTTGTAATGCATCTTTTTGCACAGGCACCTGATATATCCATTTTAGCAACCTGGTACAGAGAACAAGGAAATATTAGGAGTCCAGTTGTTGTGATTGTAGAAGATGTTGAAAGGTGTTGTGGGACCGTCTTGTCTGATTTCATCTCGATGTTGAGGTACTTGTGCTTACCTTGTATTTTCTTCCCATTCTTGACTATTCTTTTGTATCTCATGTATTTGTTCTGCACTGCTGATCTCTCCGAAATTATAGGGTTCTGTTTGGTTACTATTGTTTATCTTTCAGTGCACCAAATTGTGCTTTGTTTTCTTATAGTTGTTGCTGGCCTTGATGAAGCTATGATTATTGTTACAGGGGCTGGATAATCCTCAGGTCCATTGGATTCATTTTGCTAAATTAGAATTGTGATTTCATCATTCAACAATGATATTCATGAAGGTTTTGATGCTTGTGCAGAAATTAGTCTTTTCATTCTCAAATACATACACGCATAGAATAACAACCCTAACATAAAGCTTTAAGCAAATCTAATTTCCTCTACTGAGCATTCACCCTTTTCCAAGGAGAAATGGTCCCTATGTCATTCCATTGCTAGTTGAACAGAAACAGCAAACGAAGTTAATCACCTGTCAACTAGTACTGGAATGACATAGGGACCATTTCTTCATGGAAAAGGGTGTATGCACAGTAGAGGAAATTAGATTTGCTAAAAGCTTTATGTTGGGGTTGTTATGAGGCTACTACATCAAGTACTTTGAAGATTTGCAGTAGCATCTATAAATAGTTCAAAGATGTATATTTGCATATAACAGGAAATCGGAAGTGGGTTAAGATATTCATTGGTTTATGAAGTGACCTTTTTGCAGAAAGGCATTAAATGTTTTCAAGTAAATGCTGATCACTTGCTTTTTTAGTTGATGGAAAATTTAATTGAGGTGATTACCTCTATCTTATCACGAACATTAATTCTATGTGTGGTGCTTCAGTGTATGTTTTTTCAGATGCGTATATACCTTTTTCTAAATGAGTTATAAATGATCAAGAGTTGAGAGCTCAGATTACTTGTATGTTTTAGTTATAGAATAAAATCATACTGTTTTATCAAGCCTAGTTCCAAATAAGGAACATCATGCCCAATTCATTACTCAAAAGAAGTGGATAGGTGCATTAAACATGTTATCTGGCTATTCAGGTTGGGTGGACCATGTAGGAAATATTATAGTATTTGTTCTTTTTGTATAGTACTTCTAAATTTAACATCATGTCTTAGAGCCATATCTTTTTGAAATGGCTCGACACATGTGCAAATGTGATAGCATCATTGTTTGCTGAATTGATTTGTGCTTTTCACGATAGTCTTTTTCTTTGGTAGCCTATTAATTTTCATTTTACTGAATCTAGTCATACTATGTATTTGCTAGCGCGGTATAAGTTGTGGGAGAATCTGAAAACCTGGATTGGCTGCTATTTCATAATCCTGTATCGTTCATAAAAGTCTCAACTCAGTTATTCTTTTTTCAGTCCCATGGTATGCAGATTTTTTTTTTTTTGGTATTTCTTAAACTCTACATTTCACCACAATTTGTAGCTTGTTTTTGTTTGCTTTTATTGCCAGAGTCAGTATTAATGTTGCTTTTTGTCATGATATCTTTGAGTTATTTCACTCAGTTTTGTCTTTTAAACTCTTGTTTTTTCTTTCAGTGAGTGGGTATTAAAAGTCCCAATGATTATAATAATGGGAGTTGCAACAACACTTGATGCCCTGACAAACATACTTCCTTCAACTACGCTACATCATCTCTGCCCCACTAAATTCGTTTTGGGAACCCCATCTGAGAGGATGAATGCAGTTGTCGAGGCTGTCCTCGTGAATCACTGTTCTGGGTTTAGTTTAAGCCACAAGGTGGCTCTTTTTATGAGAAATTACTTTGTAAGCCAGGATGGAACCATTACATCTTTCATAAGAGCTTTAAAGGTTAGCAATTTATTTTGCCTGCATGTTACTGTCATCAACATGCTACAGTGTAATTTTACTTGTTGGTAACGTAAAGAATTACTGATGGATTGATGTCAAAAAATACTTCTCAGATAGCATGTGCTCAACATTTCTCCACAGAACCTCTAAGCTTCTTACTTCTCTGGTTTCTTCTTGAAGAAGATTGTCAGGTGATATTTCCAATCATTTTCTTAATTCACAGTATTTTTTCTTCCTAGTGACCTATCCATGGTGTTGAATTCTAGTAACTTCCATGCATTTTTAGGATACATCACTTTGGTGGTTGTTTTCTTCCACCATCTTATAGAAGAGTGGGTGTCTAATGAACTCATGCTATGTTATGGGTTCATTTACCAGTATCATAGAATTCCTTATTTTACCACTGATGTCTTGATCACTTTGAGGAATAGAGTGCAGTTTTGCCTCTGATGTCTAAATCAGTCAAGTTATGGAGTGTCCTTCTGCCTCTGATGTCTTAATCATTTAAGTTATGGAGTGTATTGTTTTGTCTGGTCTGTTAATCAACTTACCCTTTTTCTTCTTAGAATGCACACATGTGCCTTTAATAATATGCATATCAATAAAGAGCTAAAGGTTTATCTTTTCTTCTTTTATTATCTGGTTTTAGAGGATGCTGCTTGATATTATAAAAATTTGGCTTCCTTTTTATTTCCCTTTTTTTTGGGTGCTGAAGGTAATGAATGGCGAAAATTATGGAATGTCAGCAGAAATGATACTCAAGCATGCTTTTGAGCTTCCATCTTATACAAGGTAATTTAAGAGCATTGGTTTGTGTTTCAGTTATCAAGCCAAAATTGAATGAGGTAATTTTTGAGTTAGAATGCATAAAATTTTGCCAGAAATAAAGGAGCTGAGCAGATTGGTATCACATTGGTTCATGGACTATCAGAATTGAAGAGGTTGCGGAGACAGTGGAGCACTGTAGTTATGGTGAGGCTTCCAATAAACCCTATGAGAGCTTCAATATTTCGGGTGTACTTTCTTTATCAGAATTCAAATTTGAAGGTGGCTGTCTTTTCTCTCGCAATTACATGTTCTCATGTATGGTCCCTACTATCTGTTATTTCAAGTGTATGTTCCAAAGTTTGGCTAGAAGAGTTGAGCAACTGATGTTTCTTTCATGTCCAAATTTTAGTAAAGTTGTCCTATGATCATTATCTTAAATGTCCAGTGTTGCGACTAGCCTGTGCTTGTTTTACAACTTGCAATTGATCCTTCTGTTTCTTACTGTCCACAGTGCCTATATGAAGCTGGGAAGTATGATAAAATGCAACTGTTGGATTTATTTTGTGAGGCCCTTGATCCAGAATCAGACATGCTAAGGGTATCTGATACTCAGAAGTGCTTGCAAAAAGATTTCTCTGTATCTTCAAGAAGTCAAGATATGCATATAAAGTATCCTAGCTCTCAAAAGGGTGGTTTTGTCTGTCAAGCGATTCGCAAGGTGAGGTAAGTAACACTTAAGCCCTTAATTTTTTTTCCCCCAATTGGAGCCTGCACTTTTATATTGGGCCCTTTGAACTCCCTACTTCTTTAACTGTGGTTCCCACTTAAAGCTAAAACTAAAAAAAGTGGGGCTCACATCTCTCCCCCATCCCACCACTCCTTGCCACCTGCCCTCTTGTCTTTTCTCTCTCCCTTCACATGATAGAACTCTATATATACGGAATGATATTTTATTAGCCTCCTGTATTTCATATGATGCCAAGAATAATAAAGTTTGAATCTGATCAGGGATCTTTCAGCACTGCAACTGTGTAAGTTGCTTAAATGTTGGGAAAAACACGTGGTGGATGTCCCTCAGGTATGATGATAGCTTTAAGAGATTTGGCATATTGTTCTCTTGTACAATAGAATTATTTAACTCAAATCTGTCAGTTGTATTAGATGGAAGCAGTTCTTTTGCTCTAGATCAAATGCTTTGAGCTTTGGTTAAAAAATAATATGGTTTTGCACTGACGTCTGTGCCTATTAAGCTTCGAAAGCAAACAGTTATATGCTTATGCTTAGAAATGTAACGTTTGTCCCCCTCTTGCAAGTTGAATGTTGACAAATTTGCACTAGGATCCTCTTTTGGTTAATTTGATCCTATGAAATGCTGTTGACGTCAATGGGGTACACATTTTAAGGCTTTGGGGGTTATGACATGTCTAGCATGCTTGTGATTTGTCTTGCACAATTTTCACTCTGTGAAGGTATATTCCTTTAAAGGATAAATTATATTTCAATATGTATATGCATATATGGCACAGAAATACACTGATTGGATTTAAGGTCTTGCTCAATTTTTTTGACTAATGTGTTTCTATGGGACACTAAATGGTAATAATACTTTTTCTCATGTTATTCATTAATCTCTGTACCTTCATTGATTATTGTTTTTCTTAATGGAGGTAAAAAAAAAAAGTTAAGTTAGGGTTTATAGATTTAACAACATTTAGGAAGAAGATGCTTTGACAATTTACATTTTTTCGGGCACCGAGATAGATGGATTTTTCACTGGAGATGATTCATTCCTGAGTGACTATTTTGAGGATCAAAAAGTATGTTTTCCAGTTCTATTTTTCTGATCTTCTAGGATTTGGATACCTCTTCTGATTCTATCACCTCAAGCTTGCTATAGCCAGGTTAATTTCTATTTCATGTCAGTTTGATCCTCTTTATGCTTGTTTTTTTTTTTTGGTAAGTGATGATGGGCTTCTTTGTGCTTTCCAATCACTTTTTCATTTTTTTTCCTTAGACTTTGTATTACTTTCAATGCTGCTATGATTTTCTTTTGAGCATTATTTTTTTATGATTAGGTAGACTACTTTACTTTCATATATGTTGTTGATTTTAATTAAATTATTATCGAAATTTTCTCATTTTTGTTAGTTCATATAGATCCATGACAAAGTGAAGGAGTTGCTATCGATGTTGAACTCTGAGGATAGCAAATGTTTGAAGCAAGATTCGATGGATATATCCAAGTAATTTCTTCTTGCTCTTTACATTGCTGTAATACATTTAAAAAAGTTTGCCTTTCATATTAGAAGTTGTGTTTAACTGCCTTTTATGTTATTCGTGAAGTCTATAGCAATATAATAACTTTGTGAGTTTTACTTCAAATTATTTTGTCCTTTATATCTGTATCTGAGTTGGCACTTGGCTGGTTTGCTTGATGATAAGCTGTCAAGACCTAGAATCCCGTGTGGAAATAATTGATGCTAATTCTTTATCCCTTTTTGAATGAATACAACTTGCAAGGTGAACTCCAGGAGATGTAATGATATGTTTTCTCATCTTGCTTATCAAAGAAATTGTATGGGCCTTGAGGTGGAATGGACTTTGTTTATATTATCATGGAAAGTGCTTCTGTTTTTAATAGTGGAATCTAGGTGGCATTTCAGAAGCATGTTCTTATGTAACGATGCTGCAATGGAATTAAAGTCCTATAGATATAAATTTTAGGTCATTAAATCTACTTGATTACATTGAGTATCCTGTTATATGTTTGTTTAAATTGATCCCTTACTTTCCTTTGCTATTCTTCCTAGTCTTTTGGGTGCATTTCATTATATTTGTCTCTATTATAACCACTACGGTAGTAAGTTAATAAGCTAAATAGTTAATCGTAAAATTAAGATATTTCTAAAAATTGCATCTTAGAATACATTTTTAGTGGATTAAATTGTTGCTGGTTGCCTTTTGTTTTATTTGTTGTTGTGCATATGTTTGTCTATTTGTGTAACTTCCTTTGAGAGGTGATGGACTAACTGGTTGTGATGGATCTAACTTCAAATGGCAGGAGACAATCACCTCGTAGCCACTTGAATTTTGAAAAGGACTCCAAAACATCAAATGAGAAAGCTGCAAGACTAGCAGAATACATGGTTAGGTAGGAATATTCTGTGTTCCCTTGTTCTTTCTTATTTTCTTAATTTTCTCTTTCAAATATAGCGTATGCAACTGCAGTTTGTTTATCTTGATATATTTAGTACATTACCTTGAACATCAGAAGAAAAAGATTGTTTGTCAAATCTGTAGAGACCTTCAACAACATTATTTATTTCAGCGATTTAATCTTTGAAAAAAAGGAAGAAATCAGTCTTACCTAAGCCCAAAGGCTAGTGATGTCACCTCTGGGAAGATGACTAATAGAAGAAAAATCGAGCAGACCTTGCCGAGGAAAGAAGCCTATAAGCTATTAGATGCAGGCGAAGGGTCTGCGAAGGAAGATGGAGAAAGAGGATCAGACTTGACTGGGTGCAAGTCAATATATTTGGGTTTTATACATGTTATTGAAACTTTTGGATACTGAACTCTTTGATGGATTTTGCTTTTGTTATATATCATCATGATGTAGCTTTTTAATCTGTCCCTTTGCCTTTCTTACTTGTACATATGCTTTTATGTAACTGTAAATGATCAATCTGGAAATTTTTCCTGACATATGACCCTCTTGTGTAACAGAAACTTTATGAAGCCCATTGAGTGCATAGCTCTCCATGAAATTGTCTGCTTTAAAAATATTGACAAACTTCAATCAGTAAGTATTTGATGGTTTTCTATTTGAAGTATGTACTAGGATAAGCTTTTGGGTTTATGTGGGAAAAGAAAATTTGATTTTCTTTAGGCAAATGTAGCCAGTGGATGACAGTTAAAATCTGTGAGGCAAATGTAGTCAATGGATAAAAGTTTATTTTCCTTTTTCAATCAACTAAAATGGTAAACATTTGCAATTATGCAGGATAACTTTACAATAAACATTGGCTCTGATTTGCAAATTCTTTTTTCGACCCTACAATAGTTATGTCAAGGAAGTTAATTCAAGGAAATTATTTTGAGTAGGCGAATTTACCAAAACAATCCATTCTTTTCTACTGATGTTTATTTGTTTATTTTTATCTTCTTTATCATTTGTATTAACTTTTGCAATGTTGTTGAAACTAGAGAAATCATATGTTTTTTTTTTCTTACTGGAATAGAATAGTAATATATTTCTTTTTTTTTGTCCAAAATAGGGTATTAGTTTTTTTTTTTTTTTTGAAGTTGATAATGATAATAATTGATGTTAAATTTGTATACTTATAGGATCTTTTTCTATTTCCTTCGAAATTGATACAAACGCCAAAAAGTGAAAATACAAACCGATAAAACTACAAGATTGGGTAAAACCCGTTATTTGTTCAAAATTTAAGTAGGATACCTTTTCTTTGAACGCTGAAATAAATGACTTTCCTTATAATTTTAATGGAAATTGTTAGATACCAACTTCTTTTCATTTATTTCTTCAAAAATATGTTAGGCTTTAATTGGAAACCCAAGAAGAAGGATTCAGGTTGATCTTCTGGAATTCCATAGTATCATGCAATGCAGTTGCTGCAGTAGGAGCATTAGCACCCTGTTGCCATCGATGCACGATTCCTCAATCATGTAAGTGTTTCCTCATTCTTCATCTATTTGGTTAATTAATTGAATAGGGCTAAGTTAAATTTATTGTCAATAATCTGTCTAGTCTGGGATAGCTTTCTC
>CANXYI010895193.1:0-11001 GCA_948208565.1 Hura crepitans
AAACATGCCAAAAATCACAAATATCATATAATAATCATTTATAGGCTATAAAGCATAACATATGTCCTAACATCATCGTAATAGCATGTAAGCTACCATATCGTAATTATGCATTAAAAGGACTAATGTCATGTATGTATAGTATTCGGGTCATAATGCCATTATTCACTCATAGACTCATATATCCAGAACATAATCATAAGTACACCATTTATAACCATATGAAAGATAATAATCATAACTGAACACCTTAAGACCAATTTTTATGTCATTTGTCCTGCTTATATCCATATGTCACATATTATTATCATTTAACATATAATTCCAAATTATGCATTTCAAAGTGATTTTGATTTATTTAACCCATGCTTATATTAATAAGAAAACTAACCAAGATTGGATAATGGAATAACTTAGGCTTGAAGGCTATCATACCTACAGGTATGCATACTTAGGTTTGAAGCCTCTCACATCCATAGACACGTATCACTTAGGCTTGAAGGCTCTTACATCTGCAGATGCATAACACTTAGGTCAAAGGCTCTCATATCCTTAGGTACGTAATCTTAGGCCCGAAAGCTCTCATATCCTTAAATGTATATACTTAGGCCTATAGGCTCTCACATTCACATATAGGTAAACAAACTTGTCCTATAAGCAATCACATCTACAGATGTGTAAATAAACTTAGGCACGTAGGCTCTTATGCCCATTAGCATGTAAATCAATGACCCATAGGTCTCATACCCGAAGGTATGCTAGCCATTGCTAACAATCTTAGTTAATCGGTCAACCTATGCAAACTAGGTTGTCTAATTATATAGGCATCATTAAACATGTCATTATATGTCATTTTAATCAATTGCACTTTTTATATTATTATATTACTTAAAAATCACCATTGGCCTCATTACAGCTTTGCATGGTCCACATATATGCACTAGACCAACTTTGGCCTATTGATGTCCATTAGACTCATAGGGCTTATTTCTTAGGTGTAATGGCATTAAGACATAACAACATATCATTATGCCAAACAAAACCCAAATACTAATTCAAATAATCATTTTATGGCACTTTTTAATATTTATATTCAAATGCTCAGACATTGCCTCATCATGTGTTGATATCACATATATCATCATTTATGTCTAACCTCCATTTTAAGTATATTAGCACATCTCATTCATGAACATATGTTACTTTCTATTCGATAAAAATATTCACACATAATAGCACACTTATCAATTCAAGTAGGCATAATATTGCACACTTAAATATCAAGTAATTCTATGGCATTCTACTATACTTTACATCTATTGCACATGTTCAAATCATGCATAGCCATACACATGCATTTTTAGGCATATAACACACAACCATGGCATACTCAATTTTCAAACTTGCATATTGCATTTATGAGCTTAACACTAACATTCTTACAATATTATCACTTATAAACACACCAAACCATCATATTTCATGGAAGAATAATGTCATTCATCATAAATTTCTACTTAAAACATTTATTGCATTTTTAGGCATTTAATTACATTAATTACCATTATGGACAAATGGACATAAGACCTTGAATGAAATTTTGCACAATTTAAGGTGATTACAAATACCAAATATAGTCGTACAAGACACCCGAAGTTAGCCTAGGCCTTCTCTTTACCTCAAGAGGCTCAAGTCGATGTATAGCCTATGAATACATAACAGTATGAAAATTAAAAATTAATATAAAATAATATAAAAGTTAAAAAGTATTTTGAACTTAAATATTATCTCTATGACACCCTAGAGACCCATGAAAAATAAAATTAGCAGAAAAGAAAAATCGACGATCCGGAGGTTACAATTTTCTCAAGAATATTCTCAGATTTTCTCCCAAAACACTCCACCATTAGTGGAAAAGAAAAACTCGAGTGTCAGGAGGTTAATATTCACCTCGAGAATCTTCTCAATTTTTCTCTCGAAATACTCTACTATTTTCGATTATTTTGGTGTCCATGGACTCATCTCGGGGCACTCTTTGAGTCGAGTATAAGCTTGTGGAGTGGGTGTTTTTATGGAGGAAGAAATCAAAGGTAGATAGGAGAGAGATGGGCTTATGACTTTTAGAGTGGAGAAGGAGGTTGTGTGTGTGGTATGGTGTAAATGGGAGGAGTGAAACTTCTCTTATTTATAATTTTTCCATAATTAATTTTTTCTTCTTTCAAAAAATTATTATAACCAATAGGAATATTAGTTTCTCCTATTTTTGTACCCAAAATTCCATCAATCCAAGTCGTAAATCCTCCCAAAATCTTGAGCCCAAATTACAATAATAATCCAAAAAATTAATACATTTTATGTCCCAAAAATTATGTAAAAATAGTTCCCGAACTTAAAAAATTCTGATTCCAAAGCTATTAGACTATTTGGAATATTTGAGCATTAGGTTGTAACATTTTTGGATTATTTTGAGCAACTTTTTATTTATTTTACGGCTCAACTTTACCTGTGGTGCTATTCACAAGACATGTCGTAAAATCTTAATTAACATTTTTAACCATCCAAATAACTTTGGATTAGCTTTAAACTTTGTGCAAAATTCTCTTATAATTAATACTCCCCATTGGTATACTTATTATGACTCAATTTCAGAAAGCACTATTCATCTCAGGATGTCTTATTCATGGATGTCGAGATTTTTGAGTCGTTACAAAATGCCTTTAAATGAATTAAGTTGATAAGTGTTAAACAAATTAGGGCTAGGGAAATTTTAAAATGGGTGACCTAGGGGAAGTAGCATTCCTTATATTTTTCCTTTGGGAATGGGCAAGGGGTGTTACATAAATGAATAGGGATTGGTGCAATATTAGGATGGGTGACTAGTGGAAAGTAGCATCACCTATCAAGTTCCTTTAGGAATTAGGTAGGGGTGCTACATTTAGTGGTACACTAAATGTAACACCCTAATACCCAACCAATAGCTGGTTTAAGTATAGGAATGTCACAAGCGATATCTCTTACCCGATCTAGTTGCCAAATCTATATAAAAAAACATTGCAATAATTATTGTTCACATTCTTTATGTCATTCTATTTTAGGCTTATACTGTGTAGATTACACTTAAAGACACTAGATATCAGGATCTAGGTTGTGTAGTGGCCCATATTTTGGAATGTCACAAGGGATTTTATTTTCCTCATTTTTTGACTCGTTAAAGTTTTATTACTAGTAACAACCTTTTTGGCCTTATAAAGGTGTCCCAGCTCCCTAAAAGCACTATTTAAGCTTCAGATGTACTATACAAGAAACCTCAATTTACTTGAATGACAATTTCTTCCCCTATTGTGTAATTTTGTCCTTAAAATTACCTAGTGAGAATATGTGTTGGGTACTGAGCTTTCATTTGCTCCTCACTTTCCGAAATAGTTTTATCTATATTGTGATGTTTCCATAGCACTTTGACTAATGGTATGGCTTTATACCTCAATTGCTTGACTTCTTTAGCCAAAATCTTCACTGGTTCTCCTTTATAAGTCAAATCTAGTTGCATCTGAATATCTTCCACATGAATAATATGAGATGGATCAGACCTGTATCGCTTGAGAATCGAAACATGAAATACATCAAGAATTTGTTGTAGCTCAAGTGGTAACGCTAGCCTGTATGCCAATGGCCCCACATATTTTGTGATCTCCTAGGGACCAATGAATCTAGGACTAAGCTTTCTTTTCTTACCAAACCTGAGTATCTTTTTCCATAAAGATACCATTAAGAATACTTTTTCAATAACTTCATATTTAATATCTCTCTATTTTAAGTCAACACATAACTTTTATCGGTTTGTGGTAACCTTTAATCTCTCTCTTATAACCTTGACTTTATCTTCTACATCATTGATCAAGTAAGGTCCCATAATTTTACCTTTGCTGACTTTATTCTAACAAAGAGGAGCTCTACATTTTCTGCCATACAATACTTCATAAGGTGCCATCCCTAAGCTAGATTAATTGTTGTTATTGTATGTAAACTCAACCAAAGACAAGTACTGGTTCCAACTTCCTTTCAACTCCATAACATAGCTATGTAACATGTCTTATAGTACCTATATCACAAGTTTTAACTACCCATTTTTTAGGGATAAAAGGTTGTACTATATGTCAATCGAGCACCAAGAGCTTCACACAACTTTTTTAAGAATTTAGAGGTAAACCAAGGATCTCTATCTAAAATGTTTGTTACTAGTACACCATATAGTCTTACAATTTCATCAATATACAGTTGTGCTAGCTTCTCTAAAGAATAATCCATCCTAACTAGAATAAAGTGAGCTATCTTGGTTAGCTTATCCATAATTACCCATACAACACCACAATGAACATGATTATGTGAAATGAACATGACAATTATGGGAATGCAGAACCTTCAAGTAGTATGAATCTTAGTTCATGAGTGTGAGACATATGTACCCCCGATGAAAATTTAATGAACTAAATATGTATTTAAGGATATGAGACTAGTGACTGATTTAATAATTGGGGTTGGCCCATATTAGTTAACCTAATGGATAGGTTGACTGGTTAACTAAGGAGTAGCAAATGCTAGTGGCTTTTGTCCATATGAATCATTACCTGTTTGTAAAGTATGGCGAGTGCAGCCACTAAGGTTCTAATTATGAACCCTATACACTTTGATGTATAGGGATTCTAATTGTGAACCCTATAGACTTTAAGGTATTAGGAAGCCATATAGGCAGATCCCTACTACACATACTTTCTTGGATATTGGGAGGTTCACATGGACTGATCCTAGCTATTCACATGTGCTAACACTTAGGAGATTGGTAGGTCCCTCGAGACTAATCCCTACTATCCCTACTAGTGGGAGGTCTAGTAGAACTAATCCCTACCACTTTTGTATTGGGAGGTTCTTATGAACTGATCTTTACTACTATGTGGAGATGGGTAGGTGTAGCTATCGAAACCCAAAATATAGGCCACTACACAAGTTAGATCTCATTATCTAGTGTTTTAAAGCATCATCTCTCAAGTATGGGCCTAAAGAGTAATTACGAATATAGGAAAATAGTATCACTATTATTGGTTTGTGTCATAATTGAGGAGCATAATGATAAAAGAAGAAAAATTCATTCAACTTAAGTTAAAATACAAAATAACACATAGGAGGATAACTATGACATTATGCGAATTATTAATTCCTATGATTCAAGGTAAGGAATAAGAAGAACAACTGAGGTAATTTGCATATCTATGATAATTACATGATGTGTGCTACATATGTGCATTGGACAATCCATATTACATTAAATTTACCACTGAGTGTATACTAAACATGTTGCTTTCCAATACACAAGTAGCAAATAGTAGATTGCGATTAGCCTTAGCAGATAGATAGTGTAGCTGACAAACATTGTTTGGGTATATATATATATATATATTCCTTTTGTATCTATAATAGCTAAGGGCAATCATGTATAGGTGAGTTAGAGCTCGGTTATGTAACATTGTTATGCATTAGTTTATGAGACACACTGGTCCGTAAATTATAAAATAAGTTCTACATGATTCGTGATATGTGTGTAGTTAAATGAGTTTTGATAATTGTGATGACTAGAACATTAATAATTGATACTATTAGAGGACTAAAAGGGTCCAAAATGGGAGAGGATGATTATAATTAATTATAGAAGTGTTTTTCATAAGTTAAAATTTTTATTTTTTCGCCTGGGTAACCATTATGCTATAGGAATTTCTATTAAAATATTTGATATAAAATTGTCTAATAAATTGGCCAATACCAATAAATATGGTAAAATGAGATAAAACTAAATTAAATTAGGTTAAAATATAACATAAAAAGTAATAAGGTTGTCAAGTTTGTAATTGTTAAATGAATACTAGGCTAGGGTAGAATAAAGATAGGTGACTTCTGGTAACGTAACATCTTCTATCTAGTCTAGTTAAAGGATCGAATTGAGGGTATTACAAAAAATGACATCAATCACACTAATTCTCAATCAATTACTTTAATACTTACTAATATAGTCTAAATAATGCAAAAAATTAAATAACTTAGGGACAAGGTACTTACACAAATGGAAACCCAAAACCATCTTCTTCCTCCCCATTCTTTCTATAATTTCCATCCATTCCCATACATTTTAAAGAGACTAGGAGGCAAGGCTAGAATGTGTATCCTTTTATATGTGAATTTTGGTGATTAATTAATATAATTCAAGGCATTAAAATTGGAAGAAAGACCATTGTGAATTTTGGCCAAGAGGGGGAAAAGGGAGGTTGATTTTAGGATGAAACCAAAGTGATTAAATTATTATTATTTGGGCTTTTATAGATGGAATGGATGGCTAGGATCAAAAGTCAACAATTACACATGGATGGTTAAGATTAATCCATGTGTAATAAACTTAAAAATATCATATACTCATTTTCGTGTCATTAACTCCATTTTTCCACTTGGATGGCCATGATTACTCCACATCTCTACTTGATCCAAGGGCTAAAAATGCTCCTTACACCATTAATTCCACCATTTTCCTTAAATATATATAATTAATTAAATATTTTCCTAATAGTTCCTTTGGTTAGAAAATTCCAACACTAGTTTTTGGATTCCTCATAATTTTTGACTATCAGGATATGCCACTTTTGAAATTTTCTTAGCACATTTCAAAATTTTTTCATTCAGCACTATGCAATTTACTATTGGCCATAGGCCATAAAATCATATTTTGTTTTTGACTTTTAACCTCTTATATGACATGAAATGCTCCTTAAATTTTATCACAATGTATCTCACAACAAATACTAATATTAAGCCTAATAATGTGAAATTCAGCCCGGGGAGTGCTATTCACATCTTTATGTCATTATCTATTGAGGCCTACTCCCGAGCCTCATTTTTCTTGCATTTTCTTATCATTACTTTGTGTTGGTTTTTCTCCATCATACACAGTGGAAAATTTAAAATTTTGAGTGAAACTAACAATGATAATAGACCCGAATAATTTAAAAATCATCCTAAACATTAAATCTAGCAGCATTTCATGATTTACCGTAAATGATGATAGTAGATTGCTTCTATGAGCTCTATTCACTAGGTTGTTCCAAACCATAGTGATCCTCTTCAAGGAAAAAAATCCAAGGTAATCCACACAAGAAGTTTTTAGAAGATATCAACTTGTAATTCTAGGTGCTAGTAGGAATTACAAGTTGATCAAGGAAGAAGAATAAAATGTGTGTGTTTAATTATTTTATGTGAAAATTCTATAGTAGAATATATCCTTTTGGTGGCTACGATAATAAGGATTATTTATATCATAATTAAACCTTATTTAGGTTATATTTTAACACTTAAAATTTGCCCTAAGTTAGACTGGAATGGACCCATCAATTGGGCCCCTTTCTATCCTATGCACATAAGCCTTTTAATAGGCTTATATGCAATCTATTTCTGTCCCACTTTCATTAATCCTTTGTGGCACTCCTAGACCTTATTTTGGTTTAATAATTACTTTAATTTAATCCCATTTAATCCTTTTAAAAGCCCATAAAAATAAAATGCAAGAACAATTAAACATTGGACTCAATAAGGCTTAAGTCTAAAAACCTTAATTTTTTAGACTTTTCATTTACAAGTAGGCCCTAAGCCCATTTGCTCATTTCTTCTTCCTAATTCATCTTCCAATGATTTCTCATATCATTATAACATTCAATCTTATTGAATCTTCCTTAAACTCCTTTTACATGTGCGACCTTATGGGCTTTCAAAACAACTTGATAATACATAGTAAATTAGAGTCTTAGTTTAACTGGGATTTTATAGATTCAATCTTATTGAATCAATATCAATTCACTAATTCATATATCACTAGTATACAAGTCAAGAGATGCATCTAGACATACATCATATCTACCTAAGTGCTAGAAAGTCAAGTGGTTTGACTTAACTTTTCCATATATAGTTATAGTGCAATAAACTCCTTTCACCATCTTTTACCTCATCTAGTTTTGAGTATGGAGTTGTATCAACTCATAGCTTAACTAAGTATGTCTAATTAAGCCCTAAACATATTGCTTTGACAATTTCACCTTTATTCCCAAAATGCCTTTAGGGAATCCTATTCACACATGGAACTTTTCTCCAGCTAGAGATTCACAAATATAGGTTACTCATAAGAACTGTGAGATAAACTCCCCACTATAATCTTAGGTGATGAATCCTTTGTTCATTACTACCCTATCTTCAAATATGTTATGGCATACCTAAGCACCTCACTATGTAGAATTCTTTTTCAAATTAAAAGTTTTAGAGTTAATGTGTGTCACTCCGTATTTAAGATAGTTAGTGATGTCAAGTTTAAGGATATTTGCACTATTGATATAATAAGATACTTTCATTGACATAGATTAAGTATCCAATGTACTTACTTCCCTAGTAAGCATCCACATGTTAACTCTAAGCATCTCTATGCTTACTGCTTGTGAGAATTACTACTTGATCCAATCAAGAAGTATAACATGTGTGAATCTTTCCATATTAATAATGTTCCATGTTATCAATCCTATAATCAGTGATATTGAGCTATATCACATTTGCATGTAATAAGAATCTCAAATTATGAACAATTCATGATTTCCTCTACATTGTGATTATATACTAGGGACTTTATAACATGGTTTAAGACATTGTACAATAATTATAAGTGATATATAAAAGTATCATGGTATAAAGAGAAATTCCTTATAGTGTGATTTCACAAGGTTTAAATACATGAATACTACCTTATTACATGAGCTCTAGGGCAAACTTTTAACAATCTCCCACTTGCACTAAAGCCAATCACCCATTTACTTAATGCCAATTGCATTTACATGTCTATCAAACTTTTCTTTTGATAGTGCCTTTGTGAGAGGATCAACTATGTTCTGATTTGTATGGACTTTTTCAATTTTCACATACTATCTACCAATAATCTCCATGATTATATGGTAGTGCTAAAGTACATGTTTGAATCATTGATGAGACTATAGTTTATGGGCTATTGTAATTGCCCCGTTGTTATCATAATATAGTCGTATTGGATTAACAATGCTTGGAACCACTGCAAGTTCTACAATGTACTTCTTAATCCAAATAGCTTCCTTAGCTACATCGAAAGCTACTATATATTCATCTTTAGTGGGAGAATCTATAATTATATCCTATTTGGAACTCTTCCAAACAACTACTCCTTCACACATAATGTATATGTATCTTAATTGAGATTTACAATCATACTTATTAGATTGGAAGCTAGCATCAATATACCCTTTAACTTGTATATCTCCTTCTCCATAAATCAAGAATAGATCCTTAGTCCTTCTCAAGTACTTCATGATATTCTTCATAGTCACCTAATATTCCTCTCTATAAATAGATTAGAATCTACTCATAATGGTCAAAGCAAATGCTACATTAGGTCTCATACATAACATTGCATACATGATAGATCCCATAGCCGAAGCATATGGGATTTTACTCAAACAATCTCTCTACTCTTGTGTTTTGGAAACATAAATTTAGAAAGGTGTTTTCCATGCAACATAAGAATACAACCTTTCTTAGAGAGATCCATGCTAAACTTCTATATCATCTTATCAATGTATGTAGACTGTGAAAGACCAAGCAACCTTCTAGATCTACCTTCTAGATCTACCTTTATAGATCTTGATCTAGAAAGTGAGAACCACATCTTATATACAATAGCCATGCTTGGTTACTAATGGTAGTACTAGTATTAAATTCAATCACATTAATACTTGAACTTTAAGCAACTCCTTGCTTTGCCTTCCCATGAGACTCTAAGTAGGCCTCACAGTAGCACAACCAATACCTTGATTTTCTATAAAGGAAGTATGTGCCTTTTGTGGCAATCTTCTTTCTAATAGCCCAAAGGGTAACAAAAACTTGTTTTCCCTTCTTTTTGTAAATCCCACTTTGGGTACCAATTTTCTTTTTCTTGTTCTTGTTCTTTTTCTTTTTGTCCTTAGAAGAAGATGTATTGACAACCATGATTGGCTTAAAAGACTATTTCTTAATAGCATCTTTCGTCGTCTTGAGCATATTGATTAGCTTAGGAATTGTAGATGTGACCTTGTTCATCTAATAATTAAGCACAAAAATTACATAACTGTTAAGCAAACTTTATAGGATTAGAGTTTCCAAATGCTCTATATACCTATTCATTTCCAGTCCATGCTAGGTGGTTGAAGTTCTCTCTACCATTTTGTAGCAGAATAGGGCTTTTGATATCTTATATCTCTCAGTCGTACTCTACTCCACAAATAACTCTTTAAGGTGAAGCAGAACTATAAGAGCATCCATAGGTTCATACTATTTCTATAGCTCAGGAGACATAGACACTAGCATAATAGATGAAGCAACATTTATGTCCTCTATATGCTTTAAAAATGACCGCTGCTCCTTAGCAAAAGCATCATCAATAGAGATAGTATGTATTGGCTTCTCAATTACATAGGTAAGCTTTTCACTCTTTAAAACAATTTTAAGGTTTCTAAGCTAATCTATGTAATTAGAACTAGTAAACTTATTAGCCTCAAGTATGGATCTTAAATTCAAAGGAGTGATGTTGCATGTGGAAACGAAAGCATGTTAGAGTATTACCATGTATATGTATGTAATATTTTTAAGGTCAATAAAAATCCCGCATTACTCCCACTATTTTATTACGATTCAATAGCCTTTATTGATTGATCTGAGAAAGCCCATTGGAAGCTTTCCTAGTGGGTTAATATACATTTTGGTTAAGACCAAAGCCTTGAGTATGCTCAACAAGCCAAACTATTAACTAAATGGTAGGCATCTCATGCCAAATGCATCATATGCAACTACTAATCATTGGGCTTTAACACTTGTTGCATATGTATCATCTACATATTTCCTCAATATTGCCTCATGGTTATTAGC
>CANXYI010895209.1:0-11336 GCA_948208565.1 Hura crepitans
TCATTTGGAAAACGCCAATTAATTAGGTGGAAATCTATTGATATGAGGTTAGGCATTTTGGAATGTAAAACAAGTTATTAATCTAACTATTATAACCCAAAATAAACAAAAGAAATAATAGGCATAAAACTAAATAAGTAAAAATAAAAAATAAGCTACTGGGTCCCGCCTCTATGTCGTTAAGTCCATGCGAACTACGTTGAGGTTTTGATCTATGTCTGTGTGGACTACATTATGCCATGGCTAATATATCCATCTGGACCTCACATTTAGCAAGAAGGATAATATATCCGTCTGGACCTCACATCTAGTAAGAAAAGTCAATCTTACATAACTCAAGGAAAGAGGTTAGTAACACCAAGAGTGGTTCATGATGACCTAATAACAAACTTAAACATAATGATAACAACATCTATAATACAAATATGAATGATCATGATACATGCCTAGATAATGATTATAACTAAAAGAATATCAAATTAATCATGTAAATAGAGAATATAAAATTGTCACAATAATATTAATACAAACTAATATTCAAAGCATGTGTCCATGAGAACTATATTCCTCTTAAAAGGGAGTCTGTACAAACCTAAAGATGGAATACATATGCATAAAATGTATACATCAGTGTAAACTATGTTCCTTATGAAAGGAAGTCCATGCAAACTACAAGATGAAGTGCATATGCATAGAACACACATATCTATATGGACTGCACTTTGTGTGAGAGGGAATCCATGCAGGCCACACAATAACTCTAGAATATCAATAATATGCATATTAAGGTATAAGATAATCATAGCATATGATGTTGGCACAGAGATATGTCAACATGGCAAATGGAATACACCAAAACATAATATACAAAATAAACAAAAGACAATTATTAAACAATAGTCAGCACAGACTTTAAATCATGCACATATTTAAATACTAAGTCCATGCAGACTTTTTCTTACATTAAGGTAAGTCTATGTGATTAGGGTATCAATTACCAAATGATTACATCATTTTCATAGGCGACTAAATATGGTCAAAATAGTTCAAAACAATAACCTACTCATATAATCAACATAGGGATTACATAGAATCACCTCATATATTGATTATTCCTAAGAGATCATCAATTTATAGAAACAATGCAAATGGGATAAACCACATAAATGGAGGCCTTAGATATTACCTTTTGATTTGCTTCAAGCTACAAAGTGAAGGTTGGGTTCTGGAAGGAAAGATTTTTAGTGTGGTTTAAGGACTAGTAGATTGTTTCTTACTTTGGAGTTAGCATTTAAACTCACAGAACTGGGGGTTTGGATTCTCCAATTTGCCTCCACCAATTCTAACTTTGGAGGGGATATTTTTAGGTTGTATGGGCAATTCTTTTGCTCAAAAGAGTCCATATAAGATTAGGAATCAGAGTTTAAATTAGAAGGTTATACTTCTAAAAGCTTTTTAGTGTCAGATCTGTGTGGACTTTGGTTGCTAAGTCCGTACGAACTTAGGTTTTAGTTCAACCTTAGCAGTTCATAGGCTTTGGGCTTAATTTTATGCCATGTCTATATGGACACGGGTTGTGGTTTGTTCAAGTAGACTATGGGCTCTAGGCCTATTGTTATTGGCTGGGGCTTGATTGGTTGATACAGACCTCCTAGTATCTAGTCCATGCAGACTTATAGAGAAAAGGTCCATACGAACCTAGGTTTTAGGTTCTTTGCCTTGTCGCTTAAGCTTTTCTCTAGTTATTATCATAAGCCCTTTGAACTTGGGAACCCTTGAACCAAGTGTTTACACTACCTTATTTACATTATGCAAAAGATACATAAAAGTATGCCAAGATAAGGCTATCTGTACTACACTACTGCTTTGAGGCTAGATCTATCTATGACCTACGCATAAAAAAAACACAATTTGCTAAGCATAACGCTTAATGGTGTATTCGATAAAATATGCACACATATGTATATGAATAATGAATGTGTCATTTAGCATTTACACATCTTTCTTTGTCTATGTTGTTATTAGTTAATCATAATAGATAATTACCTCACTGTAGCTTATACATACTTATTAGTTTATGTGTACTCAACTCATTTTATAACACTTACTTGTCTTAGGTTTCTATATGATTCTAATTAGTTCTTTTATATTTACTAGCCATTATTAAGTCATATATTTATTAATCAAATTAATTATTATGTCAATATAAAGTTATTTCTTATATATTCAGTTTGTTAACTTATACCTATTTACTTATTTATTTCATATCTTTATATCACATTTACACCATTTTCACTTTCTAGCCCATATTTAGAAGACATATATCCAAATACTAGATATTAGGATCATGTTATGTAGTGGCCCATATTTTAGACCTCCGTGCTATTGCACCAACATGTCATGTTTATGTAATGTGCAGTGGTCCTAATGAACCTCCCAATGTCCACACCTACATAATGTTATGTACATTGGTTCTATTAGACCTTTTAATAGCAAAACTCGTATAAAATAATTGCATAATATTAATATAGCCAACACATATAGCTATGCAGTGGTCCTACTAAACTTGCTAGTGGCTGCACCCACTTAAGAATACATTTAATGGTTCTATTAGACCTCCTAGTGGCTACACTTATATGATATAATCAAATGAAATCAAGTATCAATATCAATGACACCGAAGTGTCCTAGTAGCTACTATATCCCCTAGTTGACTAGTCAACCTATCCAACTAGCTGTCTAATGTATATGGGTTATTTTGTGCCACTTTTATTTTTTATAATTCACATGTCTATATTATCATGCTAGGTTCCAAACATATGTTTGTGTAATAGTGTCACACTAGTATCGCATTACTCATTTCATCACATGGATCTCATTATGCATATTTATCAACTGTCATCGAGCATTACCATTTCTATAACCATATCGCATTATTTTTCTCATAGCACCATTTCCACTATGTGCATCATCATTTGTCATTTTTAGTTCTCATGTTCACTATTAACATTATGCACATTGTTAAATATAGTTACTAATTCACATGTTATACAAAAATGTACTAATTCGCATAGTACACACAAATGCACTACATATGTCACCATGTACACATTTTATGTAGTACATTTAGATCATTTCACATAGTTATCAATGTGCATTCTCATTTCATGTCATACTTAATGATTTTAGCTCACTATATTTTAATTTCGTTCTCATACACAATAATTTCATAAATTCTATCTACATCCCTAAATTCCATATTACATGCACATTTTTCTATTTTTCGTATTTGACTCATTTTCACTACATTTTTCATCTAGACAAGTCCATTCACACAAACCCTAATATACCCCTAACATCAAGTTAGGGTTATCCTAACCCCTAAAAGCATGCAAACCCTAATGGATACCTATTATGGAATTTTCACAAATCATATTTCTAAGCACATATTTTATCGAATGCACTAATAGAGATGTTAATCGGCATCTCGAGTTCGACTCTATAGCCTTTCCTTGCCTCAGTTCTCATTCTCCTCTAAGTTCTCTAATTTCCATAATACACCATAAATTAGAGAAATTCATAGAAAAATATATACAAATTAAAATTTGAAAATTAAAGTAGAACTGTGATCTAGAGCACTGCTAGTTGCCTAAAAAAATAACCGAGGTTCGATTTGCGGTTTGATGTGATTTAAGGGTTAAAAATCCTAAACCATTCCATCTTTGTTTTACCTTCAATCAACCTTTCCTTATGACACTAACACTAGAATCGAGCTTTAAATGCTACAAAGTTCATTTTCCATATATTAATTGAGGGTTTTCAAAGAGATTTGAGTGAGAATTAAAGAAAAGTGAGGGAAGAGAGAGAGATAATGAAAATGGCATCGGCCTTATAGGATTTATGGAGGAAGGTGATGTGTTTTTTATCCCATGCATGCACACACATATAAAACTATTTATATTAAGAGGTTGGATAGCTATGATCACACCACATGGCAATCGAATAGCCCCAATTAATCATATTTATGTTTTAAGCTTCAAAAATATAGTTTTAATGTTACAGGCCATTAAAAATCTTGCTTTTAGTGCCAAAAATTACTCAAACTCTCAATTAAGTGACCCTTAAAATCTCAAACACAAATTCCAATGGGAACTAGGTTAACTATTCACTTATGTAATTAAGAAAGTATGATTAAATATCAATCGATGTTAGAAAATTGCAATTCCACCACCACTAAATCATTAAAAATTTTTATCCTTCAGGGTATGGCATTTTAGGTCAGTCTAGACACATCTTAACCATTTTCTAACATGATGCAAACTTAGGTCACTATTCACTAGATATTGATGTGAAAAATTTTATTAGTTCAATGGCTAGTGCAATTAACTTCATTTTCATCATGATTTTACCCATCATAGTTTAGTGACTAGTACTCTCCTTTGGCCACCTCCGTGTGACCTAAATACTTAGGAAACACTATTCATACATCGAGAAGTACTATTCACAAAATTTGGATTTTCGGGCATTACCTTTTATCCTCCCTCCCTTGTCTCCTCAGCCTTCTTTTTTGACCTCGAATGAAAACTAGCATAAATCCTATCTAGAAGTAGATATTTTTAGACAATCTATAGGGAAATGATCCAGTGAACCACACCTAAATCATACTCCTAGCTTACTCTTTTAACACGCCCCTTTATATTTCTTATGACATGTCTAACACTGAGGTATAAGATCGTTCCTAGCCATAGAGACTGAAGCATTAGGAACCTATGATTATTGTTGCTTTATTTTGCTTTAAGCTCTTTGTCCTCCTCTCTATGAATAACCTTGTCTCTAGAACTATTGTGATTGCCCCCTATACTAACATCCTCTCAATTTTTGGTCTATGTGCTGAGCTGCACTCATTGATCCCTGGCCATAAGACCTCTTTCTCTGATAGAACTTTTACCTCCTCATTTGAACCTAATTTGCAACATGACAAGCTATTACCAATTTAGAGAAATCTCTAATCTTCATCAGAGCTATATGTATCCTAAGCTCTACATTCAACTCCTTCTCAAATCTCTTGCACCTATCAGCTTCCTCTATACCATGTCTTTGGCTTACTTACTCAGCATGGCAAAATCCTTCTCATATTCTAGTATAGATCTGCGACCTTACTTCAAATCCATAAACTCTTATCTTCTAGTGTCAAGATAGAGCTCAGGGATATACTTCTTTTGAAATTATTCTAAAAAGATGTCCCAGGTTAAATCTGCCTCATTCTTGTGCTTAGTCAATGCTTCCCACCATTTGAAGGCCTCATCTTGTAAGAGAAAAGTTACACAAATAACCTTATCCTTAAGAGTGTATCGCAACTATTGCATAACATGGGTAGTCCGATCTAACTAATATTTTTCTCTACTGGCATCCATCACACCTTCATGCTTAAAATCCTTAAATCCCATCTTTTTAAGCCTATCTAGATATGTCTTTTAGAGAGCCTAAGGTGCTGGTGGTTACTGAGCTAATAGAGGTGGTAGTGTAACTATTATAGCTTGTCTCAATAACTGTAACATCTATCGTAAAAAAATTAGTGGCACTTATGCTACAGAAGATACTTGCCTAGTATCACTTCTAGAAATAGATATGGCCCTAGCGTCCTCTTATCCAATAGTTGTTAAAGCATGGCTCTCAAGCTCTTCTTCACTGTAAAGTGTATTCAAAATCATTATGGTTTATAGGTAAAAGAACAAATTATAAGCCTCAATAACATACTATCATGTATGGATGTTTTAAGACATAAGATACTCATATATAACCTTTAAATATCAAGGAATGCCTAAATTGAAACTCTAATACTGCTAAATGTGAGACCCCTTACCTAATTTGGTTGTCAAACCTAAATAAGGAGCATACACACAAACGTGTTAACCAAACTTGCTTAACCTTTTCTTATTAAAACTTGAGTAAATTAAACCTTTTTAAAACACATTTGTTAAGTATCAAATCTTAAAATTTCTCATTTGAATAAAATTTCATCTTTACATTAAAAATTATTTCAAAAATCCTTGTATTCAAAATCTGGCAGCATAACGGCTATACCGAAACAATATCCCAAAATGAATAGTAAACTTGAATGTGAAAAGGCACTTATATAATCATCAACACTTAAAACCTAATCCTCAGATCCTCATATCACTCTAAAACATCCATCATCTCAAATCTCAACAAAACAACATAACAGGGATAAATATATCAAACATGCATTTAAAAAAGAGATTCTAAAGCTTTTTAAGGATTACAAAACTAGATTAAGCCTAATTCCTCATCAACTACATGTGAGCATCTTAATATGATTACATCATGTAATGATACATATGAAGTAACAAAAATACCACAAGTACTCTACCATTGTTTATAGCTGGTATTGAGGCTTCGACTCTAATCTAAATTCTTTTAAACCTATGCATCGCAAAAACACACAATACGCTAAGCAATAGTTTAATGGGGTAATTAATGTAACTTTTTGATACATTCTCAAAAACACATGCATACATCATTATAAAAATGTATATAAAAACATATATGTGATTTACGATCATCATTGATATGTAACATGTGTATATCAATGTGTGTGATCACATAAAACATGTAATAACATAATTCATACTACAAAGATGTATAAATTATTAAATTATATGAATTAGATTTTTAGCTTAATTTATTATAGCATTGCCCATATCAAAGAAAACAAAATCCCATGGATAGCGGGAACGAATGGCCAGTACAAGCTCCATGAATCCGAAGGCTCATCTGCCAATATAAGTTCGAAGATTGAGATAACATAGGCCTATCGACCTAACATATAACATAGGTTTGTATACTGACATGAAATATAACCCAAAGCCCGTCTACCATTATAAGTCTAAAGATTGAATGTAAAATAGACCCATAGGTCAATAGCATAGGCCTATTGGCCAAACATAGCAGAGGACAATTGGCCAAACATGAAAAAGGCACAGATGTATTGTAGCAGCTGCTATAACCCTTAGTTGGTTGATCAACCTTTCTAACTATGTTATTTTAATCAAATAGGCCATTATCTTATTTCAATTAGTTTCACCATTTTACTTTAGCTTAATTAACTTATAAAATCTATATTTGGCATTTTAGTGTCATTATTGTTCTTTAATTAATTATACAAGTATGAAACATGATAATGGAATTATAATCCATGCATAATGCATACAATGATGTCATATAGCATACACACATATTGGATGCCTATTTTACATGTTTTGCACATATAAGGCCTTAACTCATAAACATTTTCTAAAATCTTGTAACATGTCTATTAAAATCATTATATATCATATTCTTATGACTAGCAACATAGCATAATGGCCATAAACATTTTGACCATGCTAGCCCTTCAAAGAGCACTAGCATAACTCATATAAAATATTAATAAAAAAATCGTGATCATAACAAAAATACAATTTGAGCATATTATGCCACATAATTTTGGCCTAAGTATAAAAATAAGTATAATATACAACATTTTTCATAATATATACATATTTATTAACATCACTCAACTTGACTCATCTCACACCCTTATAACATCATTTTAATATATGTATAACATTAATAATATTCCACCTACATACCTCTAATCATTTAGCCATACACTAATAACACCTAATATATGTATTGATTCAACATCCATATAACACTCTATAAGCACATAAAACACAAACATACATAAGTGCTTGGCACCCTTTTATGTACATTTTGACCATAACATCATTAACACTAAAAAGCTTTATCTCCACACAAAATCATCATAATTGTACTTCATACAAATTACATAATATATATCATAACCAATTCAACCTATCATTTATTCAATCCACAATACATAACAACATAAACTTAACTATACATGGGGGATCATTCAACCACAGGGAAAATTCACACTCAAAACATCAATTTGATCATCATTCAAGAAACATAACATACTCTCATCATAACACATTACACAATCATTAATTACCATTCACATTAATTATCTATAACCATATACACACATACACACACTTCTAAAGTTAAGGCATATAATTATTCAAAAATTTACTTTAATTACACTTACTTCCAAATCAAAATACACCCATGAGGCTTATCTATGCTTTTACTTTCCCTTTATCTTTTCTTTTGTTGCCCTGCTCAATTGTACAACATAAATTCATTTTGTAAAAATTTGCATAAAATCATAAGAGCTTTAAAAATCAAAACCAACTACATAAACATGCTCTTGGGCACCTAGAGAACATAAGAAAAATGTCAAAACTCAAAAAAACCTTACTTGATCAAAATGGGGTTACTATTCATTTCTTATAAAATTATGAAATTCTTTCAATTTTCCCATGGTTTTTTCCTAAAATTAGTGTCTAGAGGCTATAGAGAGCTTAAATCTATTTTTAGATGAATTATATTGGTGTAAATTAGAGGAATGAAGGATGAAAAATGGAGGTTTTTTTTTTCTCTCTATAGAGGTTTCAGCCATGAATAGGAAAAAAGGGGGAAGAAAGATAACTATTCTAAGTTTGATTCCTTATTTGACTATTATATTTCTATATAGGATATTAAAGAAATAAATTTTCTTTTCTTTTTTATTTTTCTTTTAAACCCAAAACCCTTTTTCTTTCCTCTAGTTAACTCCCAAAATTCATTTAAACCATGCCCCATAAGCCTATAAAAACATAAGCTAAAAAATCACAAAAATTGATTAAAATGTAACTTTGTATCTTTAACCGATTTAGTAAAAATACTTTCTAATATCCAAAAATTCCAATTCTAGCACCAATAGGCTATTTAGAATATTTGAATATCAAGTTGCATGAATCCAATATCCAAAAATTCCAATTCTAGCACCAATAGGCTATTTAGAATATTTGAATATCAAGTTGTATCAATCCCAAAATTTTCTAAGCAAAAATAGAATATTTTACAGTTGAACTAAAATTATGTCACTATTCATGTGACACTGCCGTAAATTTAACTATCATTTTTAACCATCCAAATAACTTCATTTTCACTTTAAAATTAACCGAAATTATGTTATGATTAATACTTTCATTCAGTAAGATTAGTGTGACCTGACCTCAGGAACCACTATTCACGTCTCAAGAAGTACTATTCATAACACCGATATTTTTTGGGCAATACAAGGATAGAATTTAACAAAGAGAGTAGTTGTATATAAGCATAAAACTGAGATAAAAAGATAGCATTCATAGCCTCTATGAATTATTAAAGAGGGAAGCCTTTTAGTGAAATTTTAAGGACAAAATTTCTTAAAAGGGGAAGGATTGTAATGCCTGACTTTTGGTTTGGTTTTTCATAAGGTTAAAATGGGAATTATATGAAAAAGTGAGGGGTAAAATGGACGTACAAATTGAGTAGAGTCACCTAGCATAAATAACGAAGAAAAAATCAACTAAAGGGTAAAATGGTAATTTATTGAAGAGCTAAGGGCAAAATGGGAAACCCATATTAAAAATAGGGAAGAAAGATACATAGGAGTAATGAGGTAGTGACATGTGGCATGGTGACAACATGTGCGAAAAATGAGGTTTAAAAGCGGGTCCTGGTGAATAGTGATAATTAGGCTAGGAATAGTGTTCCTGGGCTAAATAGAGTTAACTTGACAAAAAATTAGTATTAATTATAAGATGCATTGTAGTGAAATTTAAGGAGCATTTTATATAAGGGATTATAAAACAAAAATAAAAGCTAGATTTACCGTGTAATGTGAATAGTAAACCATTTAGAGCCGAATAAAGAAATTAAAAAATGTGCTTAAAAAATTCTAAAAGTGGTACATCCTTATGGTAAAAAATTCCAAGGAATCCAAAAATTATGGTGTTAGAATTTTTTGAACATAGGAGCTATTAGGAAAAAAAAAGGAAAATAAATTCAATTAAATGTGCATATTTATGGAAAAATGGTTGTGTAGAGAGCATTTTTGGCCATTGGATTAAATAGTACCATGATAAATTTTGCCATCTAAGTGGAAACAAGGGATTAATAAGGTGGAAAAGAAGAAATGATACTTTTAAGGATAATACACATAGAAAAATCCTAGCCATCCATGTTAAACATTGATTTTTAATCATAACCTTTCATTTTTCATATAAATACATAAATATTAATAAATATTAATTTATTTTTAGCCCACGCATGTCTCTTCTCCCTTTTCCATGGCTGAAATTTGTTCCTCCTTTTCTCCACCATTTTTACACCTTAATTTGACCTATATAATCACTAAATAATACACAAGAAATGTCACACTTTTAGTCTAACACCTTAACCCCCTTAAATTGGTTAGGAAGAGATGAATTTTAGTGGATAGAAATAGATGAAAGATAGATATTTTTGGTCACTCCAAAGTAGGTAAGTTAATCCCAAACCATCTAATTTTTATGAGATTATTTGAGGTGTAAAAATAGATATATGGAATTATATGTTGAAGTTTTATGTGTAATAATATTTTCGTAACTTTTATATGAGGAAATCAATTATGGACATAGTGAGAATTGTGAGTAAAGATGAAGATGAAATGGAATTGGAGAAGAGAAAATGGAGCTTAAATGGACTTAAGCTTGAAAGGTATATGTATTCTAATTAATGGTTGGTGTATGTTTATAATTATATGAGGCATGATTTATTTATGTTACTTTGAATGAATGAAATGCATGAATGGAATTAATAATAGGCTTATGTTAGTGAGGAAGGAAGGAAAAGGAGAAGAAAACTTAAATTAGTATGAATGTGTATCCTTTATGGAATTTTCTTATACTAAGTGTATTATGGAAGTTGCTAGTTTAGCTTGAATAATTAGTGATAGTAGGAAATATTATTAAGGAATATAATTAGGACTTAAAAGAATTATGTTAAAGTGGTTTAAGAGATGAAACAAAATAGAATTGATTAAAAATCAAATATGGTTGAAACATACAACTTAGGTAACAAAAGATATTTTATGGTTCAATAAGATATAATGTAATACTATATGAATGTAGATATGTAGGAAAATAAAATGAAGTACCATAAATGATTATGGCCTAGAATAATAGAAAATTAGAAAACTTTATAAGTATGAATATGGGGAATAGATATGTATATAAATGGATAAAAAGATAACTGAATTAAAATATGTATGATTAAAGAGAATAATAGGCATAATTGGATTACACGATTGACAAAAAGGAAATATATAATATATAGAGGCATAAAAGAATAAAGGATTAAATGAGTGGATTACAGAAGAATAGAATGGAATTAATTACAAA
>CANXYI010895232.1:0-23427 GCA_948208565.1 Hura crepitans
TTGCCTCTTTTCTCCAACTTTTGAGGGATTTAGTGTCTAAATAGGGTGGAGGGTTGAATTACCTAACTTTTTCATGAAGTTGAGTGAAGAATTAAGAGAGAGAAAGTGGAGAAAATTGAGAGAAAAGAAAGAGGGAGGGACTGATTTGCTTGGAAGAGGAAGAAGAAAGTGGTTTGGTTCCTTGGTTGAACCATTTTAGGGCATAAAAACTGAAATGGTGATGGGTTGTTTCTTTGTGATTGGTTCAAATGGCTATAAATCCATTTTTAAAGATTTATTGTCACTTTTTGATGCTAAAAATTCCCATTCTTGTCCCAAAAATTCTCAATTATTGCCACTAAGGCATCTGTAAAATTTTAACTCAAAATTCCACCGAATGAAAAATCCCTATTTACCCTAGATCGGGTTTTCGGGTTTGAAAATTCATAAAATATTCTCTGGTACTCCAAAAATTATCATTTCAATTTTAAAATTCCTAATTTAATAATAATAAGGTCCATGAAAAATTTTAGCCCAAAAGTCAACTGTTGACTTTTTGGCACTATTCATGATCAGAAGAAAATATTTCGAAAAAATATTAAATGACCTCAGAAAATTCCAATTCCTTCACCATTATGCTAAATGGAATTTTTGAGATTTAGGGTATGATATTTTTGAGACCATCCGGATACAATCTCGGGTCTTAAATTGTCCGGGTTTCAAAATACTTTTATCTCCGATAATGAAAGTTTATACCCTAAAATTAATTATTAGTTCTGCTAAAAATTTTAATTCATTCGTTTTGACAATTTTCAGGGCCATCAAAGTTTTATGAACAATATACCAGTCATCGGACTCGAAATGATGACCCGCACCATGGGGAACATCAATCTGGTCCCGAAAGCACTGTTCATAAGACGTTGATCGGCGGACGTTACACTAAATCCATCCACCTCTAGCACACATAGCCAGTTCTTGTAGTACAAGCTTCTATCATTGCTCAACTAAAATCTTGTTATCTTCCCCTCTTTGACTTTACCTATAGCTTGCACCATCTGGTCATCTCTTAACTAGGCCTCATTTATCTACTGCTTGAAGTCAGGTTTAATCTATATTTTAGGCAAAATTACATCTTCTGATGTATACTCTTCTTTGGCATGCAAAAGATTCAAAATGGCAATAAGTTTCCTACTCAAGGCATCTGTACCCACATTCGCCTTTCTTTTATGGTAATCGATCAAGCAATCATAGTCCTTGATTAACTCCATCGCTGTTGTTTTAGATTCGACTCCTTCTATGTGGTTTAGTACTTCAGACTTTTATGGTCGGTGTAGATGTAACACTTTACTCTATATAAGTAATGTCTCTACACTTTTAATGCAAACACAATGGCAACTAATTCCCAAACCATGTGTGGGGTAGTTCTTCTTGTGAGGCTTTAATTGCCTTGAGGCATATGCAATCATCTTGCCTTCTTGCATTAATACACAACTAAGTCCATTGTGTGAGGCATCACTGTATATCACAAACTATTTCCCTTATTATGGTTGAATAAAAATATGAGCCTCTATCAACATCCTTTTCAATCTTTCAAAACTAGCTTGACACTTATCATCCCACTCGAACTTCACATCCTTTCTTATCAACTGTGTCAATAGAGCTGTAATCATCAAAAAGCCTTTTATAAACCTCCAATATTATTTTGCCAATCTTAGGAAACTTTAAATCTCAGTCACATTTCTAGGAGTATTTCATTTGAACACCGCTTTATCCTTTCTCGGGTCCACTCTGATACCCTTAATTGATACAACATGACCTAGAAAGGCTACTTCTTCCAACAAAAACTCACATTTGCTCAACATAGCATACAACTGCATCTCATTTAAAGTCTATAACACAATTCTAAAGTGTTGCTCATGCTCTTCACGGGTTCTGGAGTACACCAAGATGTCATCTATGAACCCCACAACAAATTGATCCAAGTAAGGCTTGAACATTCGGTTCATCAAATCCATGAAGGTTGTTAGGGCATTAGTGAGCCCAAATGGCATCACTAACAACTCATAATGCCCATATCAAGTTTTAAAGGTAGTCTGAGGAATGTCACTCTCCTTAATAGACAATTGATGACATCCTGATCTCAAATCTATCTTGGAAAAGATGCTAGCACCTCGTAACTGGTCAAAAAGGTCATTAATCCTAGGCAGCGGATATTTACTCTTAATTATCACTTTATTCAATTGCCTATAATTGATACACAACTGAAGTGACCTATCTTTCTTTTTCACAAATAGTATAGGGGCTCCACTGGGTGATACATTAGGCCTGATGAAGCTTTTATCTAACCATTCCAACAATTGCACCTTTAACTCCTTTAACTCTGCTAGTGCCAGCTTGTATGGTGTAATAAATACTGGATGCATGCCAGGATATATCTTAATCTTGAAGTTTAACTCCCGATATGAAGGTTGTAACGACCTAAAAATCTCAACTCTCATGAATAGTACTCCCCGAGATGAATAGCGCTTCTTAAGACCCGAGTTGCACTAAGTGTACTGATGGGAAGTATTAATTAAAAGAGAATTTTGGGTAAAGTTTGAAGCCAATCCAAAGTCATTTGGATGGTTAAAAATGCTAATTAAGATTCTATGGCACTGTCTTTTGAATAGTGCCATAGACAAAGCTAAACCATAAAATAAATAAAAAAAGTTGCTCAAAATAATTTGAAAATATTACAACCTGGTACTCAAATATTTTAAATAGTCCAATGTCTTTGGAATCAAAATTTTCTAAGTTTAGGAACTATTTTTACCCAATTTTTATGACAAAAAATATGTTAATTTTTTAGGTTATTGTTGGAATTTTGGCATGAGATTTTGAGAGCATTTAAGGCTTGGATTTGTGGAATTTTAGGAAAAGAATAGAGAAAAACCGACTTTTATATATGTTATAATAATTTTTTTAAGCGAAGAAAAATTATTTTGAGGAAAGTACAAATAGGGAATTTTTACTCTCCTCTCCACATACACAACACAATTTTGTTCCACCCTAAACACTCCAATTTCACCCCACTCTCCCTCTCACTTTTTCTTCTCAATCTCTCTCTCCTCAGAGAGACCCACTGAGCAAGCTTACACTAGAAATGATGAGTGTTTTGAGATAAGTCCATGGACACCAAAATCATTCGAAATGGAATAGTAGTTTGAGAGAAAAATCTAAAAGAAACTTAAGGTGAATAGTAACTTTCTCTCTCCCGAGATTTCTTTTTCCACCAATTTTATTTTTCATGGGCTTTTAGGATGTCATATAGCATGTATTTAGGCTTGAAATATTTTTCCAACCTCTAGATTATTTTATAATATTTATTAAAATTTGTACCCTTTTGTATTCATAGGTGAAACGACAACCCGAGCCTCCCGAGGTAAGAAGAAGGCTTGAGCCAACTTTGGGGGTCCCATATGACCTTAACTAGTATGTGTAATCTCTTTAATTTGAGGGAATTGGCATGAATATTAATTATGGTGTATAGATATGAATGTGGAAATAAATGCATGGTGATGATGATTTATGGATTGTTGTTGAATGTATTTGTTAAGCATTTGATGAGAATTATGCTCTATAAGTGTTATAATATGTGCGAATTGAATTTTTGTTGAAGTTACTTAGTTTGTGTTTGAAAATGGATGGATTTTCTGCAAAAATTGCTGGAAATTCACGTGTTTGGTGCTAAAAATAAGGCCTCACAGCCGTGACCTTTTACCAGGTCATGCCCATGACCCTTCTAGACCAAAAATGCAGGTTTATAGAGTTTTAAGGGGTTACAGCTACGACCTACTAAGGGTCACGACCGTGACTGATTTTGACCACTAGTGACCACATTGTGTTTTCTTCATAACTTTTTCATTTCTTAACAAAATTTTGAACTGTTTTCAACCCAATTTTTGTCATGACATTAAGAGTATTTTGACCATTTTTTGGGTATATTTTTTGTGATTTTATAAAAGGGTTTTTGGGCTTGATATGTAAGTCTATATTCTTAAACATTTAGGTTAAAAGCTTTATGATGTTAATGAAATTCATGTTATAACTCGTGTACCATGTGCATGTAAATGAAACTTGATCATAAGTCTAATATTTTGAGTATCTTATAATGTCCTCATGTAACTATAAAGCTTATTATAGCTATAAGTGATCATATGATGTTGTTATATTAATTTAAGCCTAAGTTGGCCATGCTATACACGATGTAATATATGCTATGGACATATGATTTAGGCCTTGCTAATGTGCAAAATGGCCAATGAGATAAATGAATGTCATAAGATGGTGTGAAATGTATAATTGGTATAAATGACATAATATAATAAGTTTAATGATGCCTCTATAGTTAGACAACCTAGTTTGGATAGGTTGACTAGTCAACTATGATTGTAGCAGCTGCTAGCATACTTCGGGTTATTGATTTATGTGCTGACAGGTATAAGAGCCTTCTGGCAAAAAAATTACTTGCTAATATGCATGAGAGTCTTCGGGCTAAAGTGCACTTACATATATGATATGAGACCGTTCAGGCCTAAGTTTACTTACCTATGTTGTATGAGACCCTTAAAGCTTAAGCTACACATCTTTGGATATGGAGAGCCTTCGGGCTTAAGTTATACATCTTTAGATATGGAGAGCCTTCAGGCCTAAGTTATGCATCTTAAAATGTAGAGATCCTTTGGGCCTAAGTAATTCCATTATCTAGTCTTGGTTAGTTGTCTTTTAGATATGGGCATCTGTTAAATAACTAAAATGGCTATTAATCACATAAATTGTGTTTGTATGTTAAATGGCATTAATATGTGATCTATGGACATAATATGACCAAAGGACCTAAAATTGGTTTTGAGATGCTTGAATGTGTTCATTTTCATTTGTATGATTATTTATGGTAATTATATGTGTATACATCTCAAATACTAAAATGGATAGCTATGAGGTGCATTATGGCACTTATGATCGAAAAATAGGTATGTCACTACTAGTTGTGATATTTGAGTTAGGCATGACTTTTACTGTGTCTTATGGCCTACAAATGGCTAATTGATGGCATAAATAATGCTTAAAGAATAATACATTTATGTATGGAATGCATTATGTCCATTAAATGGTGGTTAATTGATGTTTTAATAATGCCTTGGTAATTATGCCATCAACTGCATTGTTTATGCTTGTAAAATGCATGTTAGCATATAAGACACCATAAATGCATGAATATGACTATAAAACTAAAGTTGGTTTATGTTCCATGTAAATCATAAAAAAATGCATTTTTGTAATATTAAATTTGGATATGGTATGTGTACATTATGGACATGATATAAATTGCCTTTTTACAAGTTAAAGTGATTGCACCACTAAGGGAAAGCTTAGCGCATTGCTTGTTTGCGATACGTAGGTAAGAGGGCAACATATTAGAGCCAAAGCTTATGTACAGGAGACACAAAGATAATCTCTGTGCGGGTATTTTTGTAATCCTTTTGTAATTGTAGTTATAATGTAAATTTAATAGTTGTGGTCAATGTGCTCTTGTGATCCTGGAGGGATTGGGTCTAATCTGCATTTTACAGCGAGGTTTTGTATTAAGTAATTTAACTGTGGATTTTATTTCCTATTTCTCGTATGCTGTGTGTAATGATTGTTGAATTGCATATGAGATTGTTAATTGTGAGAGCCTAAGGCTCATTTTAATATTGTTGTGATTTGGAGGGTTAGGAGGAACCATGTGGTTTGGTGATGTGTGTTGTGATATACAAAAGTGTTTTTAAGTAAGTAAAAATTTGAAAAAGTGTCCTGGTACAACCATTATGCTACTGGATTTTCAACATGATAATCCAAATGATTACCTCGATTTATGTGCAAAAAAGGTTTTCAATGTATTAGTGCATTTCTAAGTCAATAAATGTCTTCTCATATAAAAGTTTTAAATTTTAAGTGATTTTTTATAACAAAACTAGATAATATTTTATGTGCGCGCATCCTCCATTTGGGTCCGGCGTATAAATCGAGTTGAGGGTGTGATAGAGGTAACCTTGGTAACTCATCTAGGAACACATCAAGGAATTCAGACTCGACTAGTGCTTGATCAAGGATAGGGGTTATGGTACTAGTATCTACCATAGAAGTGAAGAATGCTTCACATCCTTTCCAGATGAGTCGCCTGGCTATAATAGCTGAAATGATGCTAGATATGGAGTCTCTATTACCCATAACTATCACTTCTCAACCATTTGCAGTCTATATACTTATCTCTTTTCTCTCATAGTCAATCACTACTTTATGCTCTGATAGCCACTCCATACCTAATATGACATCAAACTTATGAACAGGAAGCTCTATCAAATTTGCTGGAAAGGTTTGCTCATGGATTATCAGAAGATAGTGTTTATAAATTGTATTCACTATCACACTTTACGCAATCAGGTTACTCACTTTGATATCTAAGTCTATAGACTTTAGCTCTAGCCCTTATCTTGTGCTTGTGTGGTGCAAATATAGGAGTGCATTGATCCATGCTCAATTAAAGCTAATACTGGTGTAATACATAAAGAGGACGTACCAATGCTGAGGTCTGGCACTTCAGATTTCTCCTGATCATGGATAGCATACTACCTTACTAGAGGTTTGGCCTCTGATATTGTCTTACTAGTGCTCAGCTACTGCTATCTCTACTGTCTCGATTCTCTACTAGGTGCTACTATAGCTAATGCCTAAGTCTATGCAACCTCTGATTGCTTGTGAGGATAATCCCTCTAGAAGTGATATCTGGCTTAGCACACGAAGCACTCCACTCTTTTGTACTACTAATACTGACCTTAGTGTCTCCTCTGGCAACTCTCACATGTCAAAGGAGCACTTCTAGTTGTAGACACTAGAGCACTCAAGGCTTGTTGTGATGGTTGAGGCCTAGGAGGAAAAGCTTGACCAAACCTCTGAGATGGAGCCCGCCTTTGAGACTATTATCCTAACTATCTCTAAGACTACTGACTAGGCTAAAAAGTCTCTCTATCTCTTACACCCTCCTAGAGATGAACTGGTCTAACCCATAGTGAAAGGTTTCTTCCTCTAAAATAGTTCCCTCTTCTCTTGCAACATGTCCTTCATGTCATATGCTATAGCTACCAACTTTGAAAAGTCTCTAATCTTTATGGTAGCAATTTATATCCTCAGCTCAATATTGAGGCCCTTTTCAAACCTCTTACATTTCTCCTCGTTAGTGGTTTGAACTCTACCATGTAACTACTCAAATGAGTGATGTCCTTCTCATACTCTAACACTGACCTCTGCCCCTATTTCAGATCAAAAAACTCTTGCCTCCTTCTGTCCTTATAGGACTTTAGAAGGTACCTTTTTTGGAACTCCTTTAGGAAGAACACCTATGTGATCTTTACTGCTACTTTCCTTTTTTTTATTGTATCCCACCATTAGAAAGGCTTCCTCTTATAGAAAAGAAGTAGAGCACTTCAACCAGTCCTTCTCTATACACTCTAACTATTTTAAGATCCTCATGGTTTGCTCCAACCAATACCCAGCCCTCGTAGCATTATTCTCCCATACACCTAAAAAGTCTACTGCTCCCATCTTTTTTACCCTTTCTAGGTGAGTTGTTTATAGTGCTAGGGGAGCTGGTGGAGGTGGTGTGGGAGCTAGAGCTAGTGGTGGTGGTGGAGGTGCAGCAGTATGTCTTAGTAGCTTTACTATCTACTACAGTAAGGCTGGAGAGGCCTAGGCCTGAGGCTATGGCTGAGGTGGTGGCTGATGCAACATCACTCAATTCTAGTGTGACTGCACTCACCTTTAGGCCATGGATGGTTATAAAACATGGCTAGCCACTTCTTCCCCTCACCCTGGCAGGGTCCATTCACTCATTATATATATCCGTATGGAAAAGACTTATCAACTTTATGCAATGTAGCTTAACCCAAAAATAGAACCCTAGACTCATGTACTCATGATAGTATGCCTAGTAATGCCTAAACCAACTCTAATACCAATAAATATAACAACCCTTGCCTATTCTCAAAGTAAACAGACAAAAGGTGCCATTTCCAGTAGGACACCTATCATTGGATTTCCCCGAGGACCATTCATTTAACACTAATGTCACTTTATTCAGCTTTGACTTATCTTGACCATTTAGTGTTCATTACTGTATAACCTTTTACTACTACCTATTCTAGTCTGATAAAACTCCAATTTATGTATGTTATCCCTTTACAAAAAATTGGGTAGCATAACGACTACCCGGGTGAAAAACCAAAAATTTTGCTACAAGAAAAACACTTCTAAACCATTCTCAAGTCACAACTCTACTTCTAGACCTTGTTGGTCCCAAAAAACTTCAGTGACATCAGCACATAGGAAATACAAGGTCTCAAACCCATAAACATCTAAAAAAATGCATATATATATATCCATAAAAGATAACTTTCTACAGACAAATTAGTTCAACTATCTGAGTTTAATCATATACATGTACTACCTAGTTCTATACTAGCAATACATGAGTGACTCACTAACAAAACCACAAAAGCATAAAAAATATACCAAAAAGAGCTCTAGGTAAGTTGTATTAGCACAGCTAAAAGATTGACTACTACACATCTATAACCTATGCATTCGAACACTGACACACTAAGTATGCACTCAGTGTAGGAATAGATACAACAAAGTATGTCATACATACAGACACACATATAAGGTCATGTACACACATGCAAATATGTTACAATCAGACCTATGCAAGTAACCTATCATAAATCATCTATCCTATTCAATTAATTTAATCCATGTAGCATTTCAATTATCAATTCCAATTTTAAGAACTGTTATCATGGTTAAGCTTAGTATTGTTTAGGCCTATAACAGATAAATGACACTTTAAGACACCAAATAATTAGATCTATCCTATGTAGTAGCCCATATTTTAGACCTCAATAGTTGTACCTACCTGGCCTGATAGCAGGGATCAGTCCATAAACCTCCTAATAATGGACTAATAAATAGCAGAGATCAGCACATAGACCTACCAATATCTGCAAGTGGGATAGCAAGAATTAGCCCCCTAGGACCTCTCATACCCCAAGTAACAATTCCAAAGAAAGATAGGTGGATAGTAGGGATTAGCCCTATGGGACCTCCCAATATCTATAAATAGTTAATGGGTAGTAAGGATTAGCCCAGGTGGACCATTTAATACCTATGTGTGAAGGGTTTAATCCTAAAATCGTAGCGGCTACCCCCGCCATCACATCAACCAACAACAGTGGCCCTAAAAGGATGAAACTACCTAGTAGCCGCTAACTCCTTAGTTGACCAGTCAACCCATCCAGTAGGTGTCTAACTAATAGGCCAAGTTAGTATTTCTTATTTAATTATGTCATCTAATATTACTTTTCACTATATTTTATGTCAATGATACCATTAGTTCCATTTTACATGCCAGGTCACACAAGTTCACACTTTTGTTCTCTTATCGCAAAATCACTATTCATTTAGTCATTTTACGGGTAAGTTACTATTCATTTAGTTAATTTTCAATATTGTGCCCTTTGTTTAATACTACATAAGCTAATTTAGAAACCATCATTTTTGCATCATTACTTTTCATAACCTCTCATAAATCATATCTTATACTTATGCCACCAATGGCACACATACAGTCGCCATATTACTAGTCATCTTTTATATACTTATTACATACTCATTTAGGTCATTATTTGCCAAGTTTACATAACATACATCTCAATAATGCTATTCATTTTCCAAGCACTATTTGTACACATCATTTGAATGCCAATGACATCATTTGAATGTCAATGACATGCCTAATGTGTCAAATACATAAATACACAAGCAATGCCACTTTATGTCTATATGTTAAAGGTCCCACTTGTTTTGTGATGTCATAGGGCCCAATAAATCAAGGACTAAGTTTCCCTTTCTTACCAAATCTGAGCATCTTCTTTCATAATGACTTTTTAAGGACACTTAATCACTAACTTCATATTTGATGTCCCATTGCTTTAACTTAGCATATGACTTCTGTCGATCTGAAGTGGCTTTCAATTTATCTCTTATAATCTTGACTTTCTCCTCTGCGTCTTTGATCATGTCGGATCTGATAATCTTAATTTCCCCCACTTCACTCTAAGAAAGTGGAGTCTTGTAGCTTCTACCATATAAAGCTTCATAAGGTGTTATTCCTAAGCTGGCCAGGTGGCTATTGTTATATGCAAACTCAACTAATGATAAGTATTGATCCAAGTTGCCTTTGAACTCTATTGCGCAAGTACACAGCGTATCCTCTAACACTTGTATCACCTATTTTGATTATCTATCTGTCTAAGGATGAAATGTCATGCTTTAGGTCAAATGAGTACCCAATGCTTATTGTAACTTCTTTTAAAATCTAAAAGTGAACCTCGGGTCCTGATTTGAGATGATGGCTACTAGCATTCCATCTAGTTGCACAATTTCATCAATGTATAGTTGAGCTAACTTCTCTAGGGAATAATCCATCCTTATTAGAATAAAGTGAGCTATCTTTATCAATTTGTCCGCTATCACCCATACAGTATCGCATCAATTTTTGGTTAATGGCGACCTCATTACAAAATCCATAGTGAACTTCTCATATTTCCATTCTAGGATTGCCACATATGTAACATTCTAAAAGGAACCTGGTGTTTAGCTTTCACCTGCTCACATGTCAAACATCGAGCCAGGAATTCTGCTGCCTCTTACATCATTCCTAGCCTTTAATAATAGGGTTTCAAATTAAGATATATCTTTGTGCTTCCTGGGTGTATGGAATATGGAGCTTTATTAGCTTCCTTCAAGATATGCATTTTGAATCCATCCACTTCTGGCACACACAGCCTGTTCTTGTAGTACAAGCTACCATCATTGCTTAACTCAAATCATGTTGTCTTCCCCTCTTTGACTTTTCCTATAGCTTACACCATTTAGTCATATTTCAATTAGGCCTCATTTATCTGCTGCTTGAAGTCAGGTTTAATCTATATTTCATCTAGAATTACATCTTCTACTGTATACTTTTCTCTAGCATGCATAAGCTTCAAGATGGCAATAAGCTTCCTACTCAAGGCATCTGTAACCACATTATCCTTTCCTGTATGGTAGTTGATCAAGTAATTATAGTCCTTGATTAACTCCATCCATTACCATTATTTGAGATTCAACTCTTTCTATGTGGTTAAGTACTTTAGACTTTTGTGATCAGTGTAGATGTAACACCTTTCTCTATATAAGTAATGTCTTTACACTTTCAATGCAAACACAATGGCAGTTAATTCCCAAATCACATGTGCAGTAGTTCTTCTTATGAGGCTTTAATTGCCTGGGGGCATACACAATCATCTTGCCTTCTTGCATCAATACACAACTAAGTCCATTATATGAGGTATTACAGTATATTACAAACTCTTTCCCCTATTTTGGTTGAGTAAAAATAGGAGCCTCTATCAACATCTTTTCTAATCTATCAAAAATAGCTTGACACTTATCATCCCACTCGAACTTCACATCCTTTCTTATCAACTAATGTCAATGGAGTTGTAATAATCAAAAAGCCTTTTACAAACCTCTAACAGTATCTTGCCAATCCTAGGAAACTTTGAATCTCAGTCACATATCTAGGAGGATTCCATTTCAACACCACTTTAACCATGCTCGAGTCCACTCTCAGTCACATATCTCGGAGGATTCCAATTCAACACTACTTTAACCTTGCTCGGGTCAACTCTGATACCCTCAGCTGATGCAATATAACCTAGAAAGGCTATTTCTTCCAACCAAAACTCACATTTGCTCAACTTAGCATACAACTACATCTCCCTTAAGGTCTATAACACAATTATAAGGTGTTGCTCATGCTCTTCTCAGGTTCTAGAGTACACCATGATGTAATCTTTGAACACCACAACAAATTGATCCAAGTAAGGCTTAAACATTTAGTTCATCAAATCTATGAAGGCTGCCAGGCATTTTGTGAGTGTAAATGGTATCACTAGGAACTCATAATGCCTGTATTGAGTTTTGAAGGTAGTATTAGGAATGTCACTCTCTTTAATCCACAATTAATGATATCTGGATCTCAAATCTATCTTAGAAAAGATGCTAACATCCCTTAACTGATGAAAAAGGTCATCAATCCTAGGCAACGGATATTTATTCTTGACTATCACTTTATTCAACTACCTATAATCAATACACAATTAGAGTGACCTGTCTTTCTTTTTCATAAATAGTATAGGTGCTCCCTCGAGTGATACATTAGGCCTGATTAAGCTTTTATCTAACAATTCCTACAACTGCACCTTTACCTCCTTTAACTCTGCTGGTGCCATCCTATATAGTGTAATAAATACCGAATGCATGCCAGGATATATCTTAATCTTAAAGTCTAACTCCTAATATGGAGGTTTTAAGACCTAAAAATTTCAACTCTCATGAATAGTACTTCCCGAGATAAATAGTGCTTCTTAAGACTCGAGTCGCACTAAGTGCACTGATGGGAAGTACTAATTACAAGAGAATTTTGGGTAAAGTTTTAAGCCAATCCGAAGTCATTTAGATGGTTAAAAATGCTAATTAAGATTTTACTGCAATGTCTTGTGAATAATGCCACAATCAAAGCTAAATTGTAAAATAAATAAAAAATTTACTAAAAATAATCTGAAAATATTATAACTTGATACTCAAATATTCTGAATAGTCCAATGTCTTTGGAATCAAAATTTTTTATGTTTGGGAACTATTTTTACCCAATTTTTGTGACAGAAAATATGTTAATTTTTCAAGTTATTGCCAGAATTTGGGTATGAGATTTTGAGAGGATTTAAGGCTTGGATTTATGGAATTTTAAGGATAGGAATTGAGGAAAACTGACTTTTCTATTGGTTATAATAATTTTTTTAAACGAAGAAAAATTATTTTGATGAAAGTATAAATTGGGAATTTGTACTCTCCTCCCCACATACACAACACAATTCAACTCTACCCCAAACACTCCAATTTCCACCCCACTCTCCCTCTCACTTTTTCTTCTTGATCTTTCTCTCCTCGGAGAGACCCACCAAGTAAGCTTGCACCAGAAGCAATGAGCATTTTGAGACAAGTCCGTAGACAATAAAATCATCTAGAATGGTGGAGTACTTTAGGGGGAAAAATAAAAAAGAAACTCGAGGTGAATAGTACTTTTCTCTCTTCTGAGATTTCTTTTTCCACAAATTTTATTTTTCATGGGTCTTTAGGATGTCATAGAGTATGCATCTAGGCTCAAAATATTTTTTCGACCTCTAAATTATTTTATAAGATTTATTAAAATTCGTACCCTTTTGTATTCATAAGTGAAATGACAACTCGAGCTTCTCGAGGTAAAAAAAAGGCTTAAGCCAACTTCGGGGGTCCCGTATGACCTTAACCAGCATGTGTAATCTCTTTAATTTGAGTGAAATGGGATGAATATTAATTTTTGTGTATAGACATGAATGTGGAAATAAATGCATGGTGATGATGATTTATGGATTGTTGTTGAATGTATTTGTTAAGAATTTGATGAGAATAATGCTCCATAAGTGTTGTAATATGTGTGAATTGAATTGTTCTTGAAGTTACTTGATTTGCATTTGATAATGGATTGATTTTCTGCAAAAATTGCCAGAAATTCATGTGTTTAATGCTAAAAGTAAGGCCTCATAGTCGTGACCTTTTAACAGGTCATGCTTGTGACCCTTCTAAATCAAAAATATAGGTTTCTAAAGTTTTAAGTGGTTACAACCATGACCCATAAAAGGTCACAGCCATGACCCATTTTGACCACTAATGACCACATAGTTTTTTTTTTATAACTTTTTCATTTCTTAACGAAATTTCGAACTATTTTCAACCTAATTTTTGTAATGAAATTAAGAGTCTTTTAACCATCTTTTGGGTATATTTTTATGAGTTTATTGAAGGGTTTTTTGGCTTGAAATGTAAGTTTATATTCTTGAACATTTTGGTTAAAAACTCTATGATGTTAATGAAATTCATGTTATACCTCGTACACCACATACATGTAAATGAAACTTGACCATAAGTCCAATAGTTTGAGTATCTTATAATGTCCTCATATAACTATAAAGCTTATTATAGCTATAAATGACCATATGATGTTGTTTTATTAATTTGAGCCCAAGCTAGTCATGCTATACATAATGTATTATATGCTATGGGCATATGATTTAGGTTTTGCTAATGTGCAAAATGGCCAATGACATAAATGAATGTCACAAGATGGTGTGAAATGTATAATTGGTATAAATGACATAATATAATGAGTTTAATAATGCCTATATAGTTAGATAACCTAGTTTAGATAGGTTAACTAGTCAACTAGGATTGTAGCAGCTACTAGCATACCTTCTCGTCATTGATTTACGTGCTGACAGGCATGAGAGCCTTCAGGCCAAAGATTTATTTACGGATATGCATGAGAGCCTTCGGGCTTAAGTGTACTTACCAATGTGGTATAAGACCCCTTTAGGCCTAAGTTCACTTACCTATGTGGTATGAAATCCTTCGAGCCTAAGTTACACATCTTTAGATGTGGAGAGCTTTCGAGCCTAAGTTACGTATCTTCAGATGTGGAGAGCCTTTGAGCCTAAGTTATGCATCTTCGAATGTGGAGATCCTTCAAGCCTAGGTAATTCCATTATCCAGTCTTAGTTAGTTGCCTTTTAGATATAGGCATTGATTAAACGACTAAAATTGCTTGTAATCGCATAAATTGTGTTTGTATGTTAAATGGCACTAATATGTGATCTATAGACATAATATGACCAAAGGACCTAAAATTGGTTTTAAGATGCTTGAATGTGTTCATTTTGATTTGTATGATAATTTATGGTAATTTTATGCGTATACATCTCAAATATTAATATGGACAACTATGAGGTGCATTATGGCACTTATGATCAAAAAATAGGTATGTCACTACTAGTTATGATATATGAGTTCGGCATGATTACTATGTCTTATGGCCTACAAATGGACAATTAATGAAAACAATGATTTTGGCATAAATGATGCTTAAAGAATAATACTTTTATATATGGAATGCATTATGTCTATTAAATGATGGTTAATTGATGTTTTAATAATCCCTTGGTAATTATGCCATCAAGTGCATTGTTTATGCTTGTAAAATGCATGTTAGCATATAAGACACCATAAATGCATGAATATGATCGTAAAACCAAAGTTGGTTTATGTTGTATGTAAATCATGGAAAAATGCATTTTTGTAATATTAAATTTGTATGTGTGCATTATGGACATGATATAAATTGCCTTTTTACATGTTAAAGTGATTACACCACTAAGCAAAAGCTTAATGCATTGCTTGTTTGTGATGTGTAGGTAATAGAGCAGTAGATTAGAGCCAAAACTTATGTACAGGAGACACGAAGATAACCCCTACATAGGTATTTTTGTATTCTTTTTGTAATTGTAGTTATGATGTAAATGTAATAGTTATGGTTAGTGTGCTCTTGTGATTTCAGAGTGATTGGGTCTAATCTACATTTTGCAGTGAAGTTTTGTATTAAGTTATTTAACTATGGATTTTATTTCCTATTTCTCGTATGCTATGTGTGATGATTAAGGAATTGCATGTGAGATTGTTAATTGTGAGAGCCTGAGGCTTATTGTGATATTGTTGTGATTTAGAGGGTCAGGAGATGTGTGTTGTGATATATAGAAGTGTTTTTAAACAGGTAAAAATTTGGTAAAGTGTCCCGGTATAACTATTATGCTGTCAAATTTTCGACACGATAATCCCATTAATTACCTCGATTTATGTGCAAAAAAGGTTTTCAATGTATTAGTGCATTTCCAAGTCAATAAATGCTTTATCATATAAAAGTTTTAAATTTTAAGTGATTTTGGATAAGGAAATTGGATAATGTTTTGCATTGCATGCGCGCATCCTCTATTTAGGTCCGGTGTACGGATTGAGATGAGGGTGCAATAGAGGTAACCTTGGTAACTCATCTAGGAACACATTAGGGAATTTAGACAGAACTAGTGTTTGATCAAGTATAGGGGTCATGGTACTAGTATCTACCAAAGAAGCTAAGAATGCTTCATATCCCTTCTGTATGAGTCACCTAGCTATAATAGCTAAAATGATGCTAGACAGGGAGCCTCCTTTACCCATAACTGTCATTTCTTACCCATTTGTAGTCGATAGACTCATCCTTTTTCTCTCCTAGTCAATCATTACTTTATGCTCTGACAGCTAGTCTATACTCAATATGATATCAAACCCATGAACGGGATGTTTTATCAGATTTGCTAGAAAGGTTTGCTCATGGATTATTAGAAGATAACTTTATTCACCATCATGCTCTACCTAATCGGATTACTCACTTGTATATCTAAGTCTATAGACTTTAGCTCTAGCCCCTATCTTGTGCTTGTGTGGTGTAAATATAGGAGTGCGTTGATCCATGATCAATTAAAGCTAATACTGGTGTAACAAATAAAGAGAAAGTAATAGTGATAATGCCTGGCACTTTAGCTTTCTCCCAAGCATGTATAGCATACTGCCTTGCTAGAGGTTTAGCCTCTGATCTTGTCTTCTGACTGGTGTTCGGCTGCTCTTATCTCTACTATCTTAATTATCTGCTAGGTCCTACAACAGTTGATGCCTGTGTCTATACAGCCTCGGTTGCCTGTGAAGATAATCCCTCTGGAAGTGATATCTGGCTCTGAACATGAAGCACTCCACTCTTTTGTACTACTAGCACTGACCTTAGTGTCTCCTTTGGTAATTCTCACATGTCAGAGGAGCACTTCTAGCTGTGGACACTGATGCACTCAAGGCTTGCTGTGATGGTCGAGGCCTATAAGGAAAAGCTTGACCAAACCTCTGAGATAAAGCCTGTCTCTGAGACTATTGTCCCAACTATCTCTGGGACTACTGACTAGGCTAAAAAGTCTCTATATCTCTTGCCCCCTCCTAGAGATGAATTGGTCAAACCGATAGTGAAAGGTTTCTTCCTCTAAAATAGTTTCCTCTTCTCTTGCAACATGTCCTCGATGTCATATGGTACAGTTACCAACTTTGAAAAGTCCTTGATCTTCATTGTAGCAATCTATATCCTCAGCTCAACATTGAGCCCCTTTTCAAACCTCTTACATTTCTCCTCATCAGTGGTTTGAACACCACCAATTATCGGCTCAAATGAGTGATGTCCTTCTCATACTTTGACACTAACCTCTACCCTTATTTCAGATTAAAAAACTCCTACCTCCTTTTATTCTTATAGGACTTTGGAATGTACTATTTTTAGAACTCCTTTAGAAAGAACACCTATGTGGTCCCCACTACTACTTTCCTCTTCTTTATTATATCCCACCAGTGGAAAAAAGCTTCCTCTTACAAAAGAGAAAGAGAGCACTTCAGGCACTCCTTCTTTGTACACTCTAACTATTCTAAGATCCTTATGGTTTGCTCTAACCAATACTTAGCCCTCACAGCATCATTCTCCTTTGCACCTAAAAAGTCCACTACTCCTATATTCTTTACCCTTTCTAGGTATGTCTTCTGTAGTGCTAGGGGAGCTAGTGGAGGTGGTGTGGGAGCTAGATCTAGTGGTGGTGGTAGAGGTGCAACAGTATGTCTCAGCAGCTTTCCTATCTACTATAGCAAGGCTGGAGAGGCCTAGGCCTGAGGTTGTTACTGAGGTGGTGCCTAATGAGCAACATCACTCAACTCTGGTGTGGCTGCACTCACCTCTGGGCCAAGGATGGTGGTAAAACATGGCTACCCACTTCTTCCCCTTGCCCTGGTAGGGTCTATTCACATATCATATATATCTATATAAAAAAGACTTATCAACTTTATGCAATGTAGCTTGACCCTAGACTTATATACTCATGTATAGTATGCCTAGTAACACTTAAACTAGCTTTGATACCACTACATATAACACACCCTACCCGTTCTTGAAGGAAACAGACAAAAGGTGCCATTTTCGATAGGACACCCATCATTGGATTTCCCTGGGGACCATTCAATTAACACTAATGTCACTTTATTCAGCTTTGACCTATCTTAACTATCTAGTGTTCATTACTGTATAACCTTTTACTACTACCTATTCTAGTTTGATAAAACTCCAATTTAAGTTTATTATCCATTTACAAAAAATTGGGCAGCATAACGACTACTCGGGTGAAAAACCAAAAATTTTCCTATAAGAAAAACACTTCAAAACCATTCTCAACCCACAACTCTACTCCTAAACCCTTTTGGTCCCTCAAAACATCAGCAACATCAACACATAGTAAATATAAGGTCTCAAACCCACAAACATCTAAACAGAAGCATATACATATATCCATAAAAGATAAGTTTCTATAGCCAATTAGTTCAACTATCTGAGTTTTATCATATACATATACTAACTAGTTCTATACCAACTATACATGAGTAACTCACTAACAAAACCACAAAAGCATAAAAAATATGCCAAAAAGAACTCTAGGTTAGCTACACTAGCACAGCTAAAAGTTTGATTACTACACTTTTATCACCTATGCATTAGAACACTGACACGTTGAGTATGCACTTAGTACTGGAATAGATACAATAAAGTATGTCATTCATGCAGACACATATGAGGTCATGTACACACATGCAAATACGTTCCAATCAGACCCATACAAGTAACCAATCATAAATCATCTATCCTATTCAATTAATTTAATCCATGTAGCATTTCAATTATCAATTCCAATTTTAAATACTATTATCATGGTTAAGCTTAGTATAGTTTAGGCTCATAATAGACAAATGACACTTTAAGACACTGGATAGTAGGATCTATCCTATGTAGTAGCCCACATTTTGGACCTCGATAGCTGCACCTACCTAGCTCGATAGTAGGGATCAGCCTATAGACCTCCTAATGCTGAACTAGTAAATAGCAGAGATCTACACATAGACCTCTTAATATCTACAAGTGGGGTAGCAAGGATCAACCCCTTAGGACCTCCCATACCCTAAGTCACATCTCCAAAGAAACATAGGTAGAGAGTAGGGATTAGCTTTGTGAGACCTCTCAATATCTATAGATAGTTAATGGGTAGCAAGGATTAGCCCAAGTGGACCTCCCAAGACCCATGTGTGAAGGGTTCAATCCTAAAACCTCGGTGGCTACACCCACTATCACATCAACCAACAATAGTGGCCCTAAAAGAATGAAACTACCTAGCAGCCGCTAACTCCGTAATTGACTAGTCAACCCATCCAGTTGGTGTCCAACTAACAGGCCAAGTCACTATTCCTTATTTAATAATGTCATATAATATTACTTTTCACTATATTTTATGTCAATCATACCATTTGTTCCATTTTACATGCCAGTTCACACAAGTTCACACTTTTGATCTCTTGTCGCAAAATCACTATTCATTTTGTCATTTTACGAGTAGGTTACTATTTATTTAGTCAATTTTCAATATTGTGCCCTTTGTTTAATACTACACAAGCCAATTTAGAAACCATTATTTGTGCATCATTTCTTCTTATAACCTCTCATAAATCATATCTCATACTCATGCCACCAATGGCACACATATAGTCGCCATATTACTAGTCATCTTTTATATACATATTACATACTCATTTAGGTTATTATTTTCCAAGTTTTCATACCATACATCTCAATTTTTTTATTCATTTTCCAAGCACTATTGTACACATCATTTGAATGCTAATGCCATGCCTCTTTATGTACACTATTTGGCCATACCACCTGCACACATGTACACTTAGTTTATTTTCCCTAAACTCATGTATACCATGTTACTTTTACACCATCAACATACTCATGTCATTAATTTACCCCAATATCATGCCTAACACCAATAATTAACATTTATATACACATGAACATACACATTTTCATGCCAAAACCTATGACATACATAAATTGAATCCATTCCACATGCCTAAGGTGTGAAAACATCATTTTATCCCCCGCTTTGAGGCTTAGTTTGATGTTCTTTTTCAAGGTTCTTTTTATGCCCTAACATACACAATTTTCCACTTAGAAAAATCCTCAAAAATTTTATATAACTCTAAATGAAAATCTAAAGCCCTAAAATCTCTTTAAAACCTTAGCTTCCCTAAAACAAAAATAAAAACACTTACACTAGAATTTGTCACTATTCACCAAAGTTGAATACCTACAAGCCAAATTCTCTAAATTTTTCAATTTAATTAAACTCTATGGATTATAGAGGGTCTAATTCTTATAAGTTTTATGATTTTTGGTGATGGGAGAAGAGAGAAAAAGAAGAAAAAAAGAATGGAGGAGAGAGAGGAATGGCATCGACCTTGACAAAAAATGGGGGAGGAAGATGATAGTTCCATGTATGTGACCCCTTCACATATGTTGGCCTTTATATAAGGGTAGATAAATGGCATAGGTCATGACATGTGGTGATCTAACGGTCTGTTTTCTCTCGATTTTCTTTTAAACTTTAGAAATTCATAGAATTTTCTCTAGACAACCAAAAATACTCATTATAGTTTTAAAAATCCTCGATTGGTGTCATTAAGGTCCATGTAAAATTTCAAGCTAAAATTCCACTGTTGACTTTTAGGCACTATTCACTTGTTCGAATAAAATATTTAAAAAAATATCAAATGACCTCATAAAATTAAAATTCATTCTCCATCAGGTTAATTGGAATTTTTGAGTTCCAGGGTATGGTATTTTTAGGTCTGTCTGGGCATATCCTAATGCTATCTTAGCATGACCTTATTTTATCTCCTTATTCATTTGTTCTTGATCCAAAATGATTTATTGATTATACTAAATTTTTAAATTCTTTCATTTTATCCATTTTCTAGCTTGTCAAATTTTTATGACCAATATGCTTGTTTTTGGCCTCATGAAGGTGCCCCGACACGCAGAGAACACAATTCATGCCAAGGAGGTACTATTCATAGAACATAGACTTCTAGGTATTACAGACAAGATTGAGTGACTGAATCAGGCCTTTGACTTGGGAGGTCTATAAACTAATCCATATGATTTTGACATGCAAGTGCAATGGTCAGGGTCTAAAATGTGGATCACTGTACAATTACAGTTCCCTTGAAGTCTAGTGTGTTTAAAGGTCGTCTATCTAGTCGGGCCTATTTAATAATTTAAATATTATTTTTAAGGTCAATTGATCCATTGAATAATTACATGAATTACTTGATGAGAGGGATATAATGACTTAAATAAAATGCAAAGAAATTAGGTAACTATAGAATAAAAGTTATACTTAACTCCAAGTAAATGCTATATACCTAGTGGGCTATAAAATGCAGGAATTGTGATGTAAAATTAATAAAATTCCTTAATTGAATTCACATAATGGTTTAAATAATCATTTTAGTTAGTGAAAAATATACACCCGTAAGGAAGTAATATAATATATTTAATTGTAATGGATATTGTATGCCTAAATGTATTTAATATGCATGGATTTTCTAATTAGAATGTATGAATTTATTTGTGTGCAATATGTGAGACATGTTATTAATTGATTAAATTCATCACTGACTTTCATACTCAGCGTACTAGTGTCTTGGTGCGCAAGTAAATAAGGGTAGCATACAAGCCTCATAATACATTTAATGTAGTAGTAGAGACAATAGGGGTTCTAATTTTATTTAATTGTAATTTTGTTATACATAGTGGCACTCATGTAGTAGCTGTAGGTTATGTGTCTAGTATGCTTAGAAGCTACTACAATTTTGTAAATGAAAGTAAATTAACAAGCCATTGTGATTTAAAAAAATTCATTTATGTGAGACTTAGATTATTGATATTTTATTATGGTTTTAATGTAAGGCCTAAGGGCTATGTGATAATGATAGCTAGAAGATCCAAACAGTCCAAAAATTTATAGACTCGAAAATATAGATGATGAACAGACTTTCTATAAGTGGAAAGTTTTTAAATATCACTCGAACAGTTGTTGTGCTACCAGAATTTTTATATGAAGTAAAATGACCTACCAATGGATTTTATAAGTCCATTCCACTATAGATATAAGTACCTTAAAGATAGATTAATAGATCAAATCAAATGCAAAGAATAATTGCACTTTAAATAAGTGTTAAATGAATGAACTTTAGGGTAATTTAAGGATCGGCAACCTAATAGGAGCACACCATTTATCAAAATTCTTTAGGATTCTAATAAAGGTGTCACATTTTAGTGGTATCACAGCATAGGTTACTTGTTCTTAGGTATATTAAGTGAGTGGCTATGTCTAGGATTGATTCTCTTGAACTGCTACATTGCAATAAGGATAATAGGTGATTTTTTTATTCATAATAATGAGTGAGTAGACCCTACTAGAACAGAGAAAGAGAATAGTAAGCCATACCTTACTACTAATTAAATAACAATAGAGTTGAATAATGATAGATGATAGTCACCAGCTCAAGCATAGCTATAATAACCTTGCAAATATTATTTGTGTTATTACCATAAACAAGTGAATTGTTAAGACATGCAATAAAGTTGGCGATAAATGCTCGTGTTTTGGGGAAAGAAATGTAAGAAAATGATAAATCCTCCCTACAAAAAAAGCAATATATATCGAGCTAGCCTAGTTCAAGCCTAATATTAGGAGGAATACTAAAAAGGCCTAAATCCAATTTGGGCATAAAATACATAGACCTTTTCCCACTAGCTTTTTATGTTACAATGGCACTATCAGATGAAGTGTGGGAATAGGCTAAGGGGAAGCCCACTTAACAATAGCCTCTTAACTCAACCCAAGATAGCATTGAACACCTATGTCTTAATTTTGTAATGAATTCATAGAGCACATAAAAGAGAAGATGCCTCAGAGGCTATTATTGGTATGTTGTAATTAACTGATGCTTCTATTGGCATTAATAAAATAAAGACTTACACATTCCTGTGCTTGTGTGATACTAATATTTGATAGGAAATTTGAAATATGAACATGTAAAGTTAGACATAGGAGTTAAAATATTTTATTTATTTAAATGTGGCGATATATAGGGGTTATATACTTTGTTAGCTATTAAGATATATATGACTATTTTGCTAGTAATGTTGAAATACACTCTTTTAAATTTGATGCTACCCTAGGGAATAAATGGGCAGCTATAATATTAATAATCAATTGATTGTGACTCCAAAAAGGTTACCCTCTAAACTATAAATGGAATAAAAAAATGATAACTATGCATGAGAAAAGCTTTTAAGAAGACTTATTTCAGTAGGTGAAGGAAGAGAATTCCTTTATCAAAACTAAGAAATTTATCTAATACATGTCTTTGATGTCCATA